>JAADXW010000295.1:0-26391 GCA_023337975.1 Phytopythium ostracodes
TGCAAACGGCATAAATTTCCTCACACGTTCCCTATGACTACGGGCAGCTACACAAGCGGACGGGATAGGGCAAGCGGACGAGCTCATCCGCCAGGGGTAGGTCCTGAAAGGAAGGGGAAAGTTCCCGGTTAAAACCGCTGAGCCACCGCAACCAGTCAAATGTGAGCACCTCGTCGCCTCCACTCAACGGAACGCGATCTGATTGGTCGATTTTACGACTCAGACTGACATCTGATTAGGCGAAAAGCAGTCGCGGCATTCTAGCCCCGAATCTACCCACTTCTGTGCTGACCTTATGACATCACACCCGTTTATGCGTGACCTGACCATATAAACCCGAAAGGTCGCGACAAGGTGTTGAAGAGCACTGAAGACCGCATGCGCGCTAATTATAACCCGCAGCATGGGCATTGACTTCTCATATCCTCGTGCTGCTTCGAGCAAATGGCACATTGACGCATTAGTCTCCCGCTTCACAAGCGCAGGCTTGCCGCCAAAGCAGACTTCGTCATGCCGCCCAACGTGATCAAGCGCGCCGCCGAGTTCTGTGCGTCGCCCAAGTTTGAGCGCATGTTCGACAACTTCGCCAGGAAAGGCGCTGTGATCTGTGTCGCTGCCAAAATATGTCGTGCCTCACTGGATTATGCTGCGATCGCGCAGGGAGCATGCGGACGTGTTCACGGACGCTGTCGAAGCCAAGGACGAGGTCGAGTACAAGCACGAGTGCGTGATGGACATCATGATGGGGTTGGGAGCTGCATGCCGGGTGCTCATGCATGGCTCGTGCTACTGCTAGGTACAAGGAGCTGCACGACCAGTATCTGAAGCTCTTCGAGGAAGAGCTCTCGGGTAGAAGGTTCTATCGGGTCCCACGCGTTTTTGATTCCATACTCACGGATTTGTGATACGTCTGTCTTGCAGACTTTGTTGAGTCGGAGGGCTCGTCGGTGGACGAGTTCTTCCGCGAGTGCTGCGACATCTACGAGGGCAACTACGCGGCGCTGTTCGAGGAGAGCGAGTACGCGTGGTTCGTCGAGCACCTCGTCGCCTGCATGGACTACAAGCACTTCTATGGGCTCATGATCAACGAGGCGCGCCGTCAGCACCGCAAGTAATTAATTCAATGCAGGCGCGGTCCGAAGCTGCCGCATGCGACGCGTGCCCATCGGCAATCCGTAGCCGCTCATTTTTTTCAACTTCAATAACTCAAATAACGCCCACTGATTGGTCGAATCTAGAAAGTCAAGCGCGTTCATTGGCTCGAATTAGTTTGCGCAACGGTTTTTGTGGTCACGCAGTTGGTAAAAATCGGCATGCCCGTGTTCGTGTGGGGATCCGGTAAGGCACCGACGAGCGGGGGCAAAGCTGCGCTGGGCGGCGTTCGCTTACGCCCTGCGATGTTGAGATGCAGGCGGCGCTGGTCAGCTGGGTCTCGGGGACGAGGAGGACTACGCGATCCCGCAGCGGCTCGACACGGCCTCGGTGCGTCAATGTGAACGATCGCAGCACGTCCGTCCGAGGTGTTGTCACCATCTGAGTGTAGATGTTTGCGCGTGGATGGAGAGCAGTTTGAGCTCCAGGATGGCGTGGTTCACTCGGGTGGATGCCACAGCGCAGGTTCGCAGCCATGCGACTGATAATCCGACGCGGTAGGGGCCACGGACTGACGCGGGGGCGTACGATTGAGGTAGGCATCGATGCAAAGAGCGGCAGGCTCTACGTGTGGGGCGACAACGAAAGGAAGCAAGTCGGGGCGGCCGATGTTGGAGCGGTGGTCACTGGACCGGAGCGTCCGGTCGCTGGTCTACCGGTCAATGCGGTAAGCTATCGAAGAACGAACTTGGCGTGGGAGCATCCATTCTCACTCCGACCATATTGCTGCCATCAACTGTAGAGAGCCAAACTGGTCGCTTGCGGCTGGTGGACGACGCTCGCCGTGGTCACTGTGAGAGACGCTACCGACACAACGGAGCAGAAAGATCAGGTGTTCTCGTGGGGGTCAAACGACAGCGGGCAGCTCGGTCGGAGCATATCAACAACGTCTGGTGAAGGAGTTCCTGGACTTGTCACGGGATTGCCGGCTCGAGTGCGCGTTGTCAGTGTGTCCTGTGGTTGGAAGCACGCGCTGCTCGCCTGCGACGATGGAGCCGTATGCGCGTGGGGCGCTGGTCGCCACGGGCAGCTCGGACTCGGCGATGACACGCTCGCGACGGACCAGCCACGGCGTGTCACCGCTCTGGATGGCGCCGGTGTCCACCGTGTGCGGTGTGGGTGGGAGCATTCGGTGTTCCACGCGAGCTCTGGGCAAGTGTTCTCCTGCGGCAGCAACCGACACGGGCAGTTGGGCGTTGAAAGCGCCGCAAAGAAGCAGACGCGGCCGGTTCAAGTGACTGTCGGTGCTTCTGACGGCAGCATCGTGCCGCTGCTGGCCGTCCAAGTCGACTGCGGCTGGCACTTTGTGCTTTGCCTCACGGCTGATACTCGGACGCTCGTGTCGTGGGGCAAAGGAAGCCACGGGCAACTGGCGCTAGGAACAACGGACAACCGGCTTGGGCCCGGTGTGATCGACTTTCCGGGTGAAACAGTGCGTCAGATCGCGTGCGGCAGCGAACACGTTCTAGTTGTGACAAAAAGCGGAGAATTGTTCACGTGCGGGTGGGGCGAGCACGGCAACCTCGGTACGCGATGTGGGGTGGGGTGGCGATGAGGTTGGGTTGAGCGATCTGATGGGATGACGGTTGTTTGCTTGCGGGGTTGTACAGGCCACGGCGACAATAGCAACCGGCCGAGTCTCGAACGTGTCGACTTCTTTGCTGACACGGGCGCCAAGGTGGTCGCGGTTGCAGCGGGTGGCGCCGTGTCCATCGCAGCTACGGATTAGCGTGACCTGCCAGAGACGAAACCTGCGGCAGTAGCGTCACACGGCAATGCACACGCCATGCCAAAAAAAAAGGTTCTGTCTATTAGTCAACACTGAGTTGGAGGCGCCGTGGAGGTTGCCGCAGAACAATCGCCGGCCCACGGACTCACCAGCGTCTACAAGCGCTTGAGCGCTTGCTTCAGCTCCGCCTTCTGCACGTCGATCATGCAAATCTGATGCTCAATCTCCTTACGTTGGCTCTTTGCAACACTCCCCACGTTCTCACGCAGAGATTGCTGGCGCGCTCTCAAGTGGTTGAGTTGCGCCTGCAACTCGTCTTTCGACTGAGTGCGGGGGGCAGCAGGCACCGAGCGGGCGGTGACCGCAGGCGAGAAGAACGGCGACGGCGACGGCGACGCCGACGGGCGCGCGTTGAAGATCGATACGGGCGGGGTCGCTACAGCGCCGCCAGTCGACGAAGCCGGCACGGACGCGGCCTTCTTTGCCGGCGAAGCGCTCGGCTTGGTCGCAGCGGCCTCGACCGTCGGCTGAGCCGACTCAACGGCGCTGGAGGCGTCTCCAGTGGCGACCGCCTCGAACTCGCTCGGCTCCTCCACGTTGCCGACTTTCTCATCCACCTTCTTTCGTAGCTTCTCGACCAAGAAGCTCTCTGTTGCAGCAACAGAATCGTGTGAGAACACGAACTCGATCCAAGCCAGCAGATCGAGTAAAGAACGAGAGAGATAGTTAGCCTACCGTCTCTGCCGGTGAAGTACGTGTACGCGCCGTTGGCCAGCACGGCGGCAAAGATGAACCAGTAGATGCGCATGGGCAGCGACACCGTCTGGCCGCGGCGGTCTCCCCAGTCCGAGCCGATGATGCGCGCGATGGTCGAGTCCACCTCCACGTCCTTGCCGCTGTCTCCTCCTCCGCGCCGGATGCGCGTCACGCCCGGCGTCCGCGACCGCACCTCCCTCGGCCCCTGGACATCCGGCCGTGCCGCTTTCCCGCCGCTCGTCGAGCTCCACCGTCGCCGGAGAGCGCCGCCGCAGCGCGCGCGAGCCGCACGCCACCCCTGCAACATGCTGCTTACCTCAGCGCTTCGCAAAAATGGGAATGTTGGTGTTGTTGTCGTTGACACTGAAAAACCCGATCAAGTGCTGGTATTTACTGATGTTAAGCGATATAACTGCAATGCTGGTGTACTGATACCGGTCATGTACTGATACCGGTCATGTACTGATACCGTTTGAGTGCAGTACTGACATCAATGAATACCGGTATCAGATTTTTCAAAAAATCGCGGGACTTTCGCCCTCCGCACCCTGACTTCGCTCCCCCCCTTTTCAATCGTTTCCCCCCCTCGTGCTCGCCCGCTCGCGAATATATAGCCGTTTGTATGGTCGCCCGCTCCCCCTACTGAGAAAACCGCGCCGGCGTGTGAAACAGCGGGGGGTCGTATAATACAATAAGAAACAACCCAGCGACCAACCCGCGGACGAGAAAGGCGGGAACGGCCCGCCATACTGAACGCAAGGTAAACGAGCCCCACGCCAAGCCAAGTCAAGTGCACACATGGGGCGCAGGAAGAAGGGCGAGCCGGCGCCGCCGGCGCAGGAGAAGCGCATCCCGGGCGCGCCGCCGCCGAACCTGTACAACCGGCTGGACGAGAGCGACATCGCCGAGGCCAAGAAGCTGGGGCTGCTGCATGCGGAGATGCCCGTGTCCATGGACGCGTCGCGGCCCGAGTACGGCATCGCGTACGAGAAGAAGGGCGGCAGCAAACTCGTAGGCTGCGGCGCGGACGTGTTCCCGTCGCAGAAGGCGCTGCAGGAGCGCTGCAAACAGTTCGCTATGCAGCGTGGCTTCCAGCTGTTTGTGTCGGGCTCGAGCACGCGCGCCAACGGCGGTGGCAACGTCAAGTACCGCTGCAAGAAGCTGCACGGGCAGCAGTTCTTCGACCCGAACACGCCCGCCGCCAGCCTGCAGTGCCCCTTCTACATCAACGGCTACGGCAAGGCCGCCGATTGGAAGATCACGCGCGCCTGCTTCCTGCACAACCACTACAAGTTCATTGGCTGGCGGCCGGCCGCAGCGGCGGCGGCAGCGGCAGCGGCGCAGGTGCAGCCCACGCCCGGCATGCCGTTTTCTCTGCCTCCTCCTGGTGGGAACGTCGTGCCTGGACCGCTCCCGACGATCACACCGACGGCGCCTGGCGCGCTGCCGCCGGGGCTCGCGGCGGTGGCGACTGGCGCGAACCCTCTTCTGCGCAATGGCATTGCTGCGCTGCCGGCCCCGATCGTCCCTGCCGCTAAGCTTGAGAACGGAGCCGCCGACCCGGCCGCCACCAACCCGGACGGGACGCCCGCGCCCAAGCTGCGCACGCAGCGCAACACGACCATGTCGATGAAGGCGCTGTGCCAGATGGTCATGGACGAGGTGAACAAGTTCCCGTCGCCCGCCATGGTAATGGTCAAGCTGGACGGCAAGATGATCAAGCGCATCCTGCTGAGCCAGGGACACACGATCAACCACATGATGGCTTCGCGCATCAAGCGCCACCTGCAGGAGTCGCGGCTGACCAAGATCCGCGAGTCGTTCCAGAAGCTCGGCGGGTACCTCAAGCTCGTGGCCGAGAAGAACCCCGGGTCAGTTTTCCGCATGGAGACGACCGAGGACGGCAAGTTCAAGCGCGCGCTCTTCATCCCGAGCGCGACGGCCAGCGCCGTCAAGTACTGCCGCAAGGTGGTCGCACTGGATCACATCACGGCGTCCTGGCAGGACGTCGACTCGCCCATCGGCAAGCTGGAGGAGGACGAGAACGACGACGCCATCTGCGGCGTATACTTGAAGGCCGCGACCAAGGACTACAACGACCAGGTGCTCACGTTTGCGCTGGCGCTCGTCGTGCAGGAAGACCAGGCCAACTGGGAATGGTTCTTGCGCGCGATTGAGAGCACCCACAACGACATCCCCTTCAACGAGTACACTGTGGTGGCCGGGCGCGCGCGCGGGCTGCAGCCAGCGATCCACAAGCTCTGGCCGCGCGCGAGCCTCCACTTCTGCATGCGTCGCATCGTCGAGGAGGAGATGATGCTGGCCAAGAAGATCCCACTGACGCAGGACAAGAAGCAGGCGATCTTCAATCTGTCGCGCAGTGACAGCGAGGCCGAGTTCAACGCGCTGCGCTCGGAGCTGCTGCGCACGAGCGAGGCGGCGGTGCAGTACTTGGACTCGCTCAACCGCGCCAACTGGGTCAAGTATGCGTTCCTCGAGGCGTTCCGCTGCCCGACGTTCAACGAGGTCACGTCGGACCTGTCGATGGCCACGGGCGCCGAGGAGTTCTTCTCGCAGAGCGCGAGCACGAGCCACACGGGCTGGTTCGGCGAGGAGCCGGTGCACAGCTCGCAGCCGCTGTTGGCGTTTAACCAGTACTTTATGAAGATCGCCGAGAACTTCCACCACCGGCGGCAGTCGGTCAAGATGCGCCCGCCCATGGAGCTCGTGCCCATGCGCGACGCGCAGCTGCAGCAGATCTTGCAGGGCAGCCAGCGCTGCGAGGTGAGTTCGTGGTGTTGATAGTGTTGGTGCTCCACAAGGTGCTGAACTAACCGTGTGTGTCTATGATCTCCAGTCGATCCCGTGCGCGAACGGCATCTTCATGGTGCGCTACCTGGGGCAGCTGCGCCCGCAGGTGTACGACACGTGGCGCCACGTGAACCTGGCGGACTGGGAATGCACGTGCCAGGAGTGGCAGGACCGCTTGTTCCCGTGCCTGCACGCGATCCACGCGGCGGAGCTCGACCAGCGCCGCATGGACTCGCTGTACGACATCCAGCTCAACTCGGTGCAGAACTACCTGACCTGCTACTCGACGTCGTTCACGCCGTGGCCGCTGGACGGCACGTCGCTCGAGCTCGACTCGGCGCTCAAGCTGCCGCTGGACGACCTGTACGCCGAGGACGGGTCGGGCCGCCGGAAGCCGGGCCCGCGCCCCAAGAGCAAGAAGCCCAAGCGCGAGGCCGTCCTGTAAAGCTTGGGCTCGGCCGCCGTGCGGATGGGGATGAAGACGCGGGTCCTATCGTGAGGTGTGTTGCGTTCTTTTGGATTCCTTTGCCTTGTGTTCCTTGTCAATATACTGTTTCTGCCTTCGTGTGCAGTGATGTCCGTCATCCGACTAAGAGCTGACCGAACATGTCAACGCGAGTGTTACCTTATCCGGGAGATCTGTTCGCCGTGTCTTATTTCAATGAGATCTGTGGTGTCAATACTCCATGCGGTTGCGGCCGAGGAAGCACGCGGGACACGTGTAGTGGGCCGCGAACTGCGCGAACGAGTCAGGCAGATGCAGGCATTTGAGATGGAAGCAAGACGCGCAGAGCGTGCACGCGATCGATACGGGCGCCTCGGCGCGCGTGATGACGCTGCGGCACTCGGCGCACTCTTGCAGGCCGTTGGCGCGGCTCGCTTCGTACCCTGTCATGACAGAGCAGTCATCATCCGATCGATCAATCAGTCGCACAGTTGGTTCGAGCAGTGAAGAGGGCACGCGTACCTTCTTGGGCTTCCCAGAAGGCCTGCACGGCGCGGTCGAGGCGCTCCAGCCGCGTGTCTTCGCTCGCCAGCGTATCGTTGAACGCGTGCACCGAGGCGAGGGGGAACAGGTGTGCCTCGTCTTCAAAGTAGAAGCTGGTTTCATGGTTCCAAGTGCGAGCACGCGCGTCAGTCATGCCACTCCAGCCACCTCGTCCGAGTAGCAAAAGGTTGACTCACCGTTGGGCAATGCTGCAGACGCGCTCAATCCCTTTCCAGATGCCAGACGTGAACTCGGCGCTAGACGCCTGCGGGTCCAGCGCGCGGGCCACGTGATACCGCAGAAACCGGCGCGCGAGGATGAACTGGTCCACGCGCTCGACGTCGTCAAGCGAGCACTGCTTCAACTGGTCGGCGACGGCGTCAACTTTGTCGTCGCTGCGCTGGTCACTCAACAAAGCTAGCATCGGAGACACCAGCGGGAGGTACAACAGTGATTCTTGCAGCGCGCGGTGGATGGCGGCGCCGACGTCTTGGTGCGCGTACGTCGCCGCCGCCAGTGCTTCCGGTGTGGGGTGTGTGGCCGTCAAGCAGCCGTCAGTCTTGCTCTCGTCATTGGCCTGAGTTAGATCCTCGTCCTTGTTGACCGAGTGTAGGAAGACCAGCCGAAGCTTGTACCGAACCGCGGACGAGATCAGCGCCGAGAACATCTCATGAAGAAACGCTACCGGGCGTGATGACGACGACGACGAAGAGGACACGAGACGATCGAACTGCCGCGCGAAGTACTCGCCCGCAAGCCGGATCTCGTGCTGTGTCATGCTATCTCGGCTCGAGTACGCTGCGTCCACGATGCGAGCCGCCTCAGCAGTGTCTTGATCTGACATCGGCGGCTCATTACTGTCATGTGTGGCATCGCGTCGAGTGCTGGGACGCAACCAACGCGATTCGCTTGTCATCACATCCGCGAGCCTCCGCATCATGTTCAACGTTGTTGGTGACGATGTGCTGCTGGCTTTGCGCTCGCTTTGCTGGAGCGTCAAAGAGACGTCGTCCATCAGCTTCCCGTACGACAGGATCATGCGGTCCACCATGGCGGCCACGTGCTCGTTCTCGACGTACTGCAGGTTCAGACACGAGAAATCGAACGAGCGGAACCGGACGCTCTTCTTCTTCATCATCTTCTTCTTCTTCTTGATGGGACTCTTGGCCGACGAGTGTGTTGTTGCCAGCACCTTCTCGAGCGCGCACGCACTGGCGTCGTGTCGCCGCTTGGGCGAAAGCTGTACTGTCGGCAGCTTGAACTGCTGCTGTGTGAGCTGCTCGCACTGCGCAATGCCCCAGCAAATGTTGTACACGCCCTGAAATGGGTTCGTTGCGGCAACGTGGGTCGAATCCTCGGCGTTCGCAGCTTCAAGGCTGGAACTTGGTGCCTATTGACACACACACAACCAATGACCCAAGCTCAAGTTAGCCTGCGACGTGGATGAGAGCCGTGGCAGCGCCTCAAACGTACTGCAAGCTCCACTGAATGGCTAGACGAGCGTAGCGTGTTCAATGACAGCGCGAACAGCAAACCGGAGATCGTGTTGGTGGCGATCAGCGCGTCGCAGAGCGGCGTCAGCAAATCGACGACTGGCAGCGGTGGTGGTGCTGGCACGGGGTCTTCCTGCTCGCTAGACTGGTGCGCGAGCCGCCGACTGCGCCGCACCGGTTGCGACGCCACACTACCAACGTGCTTGGTCGCTTTGTCACTTTTGCTGGATGAGACTGAGGCCGGCTGCGGAGGAGAGGATACTGAGGTGGAGGAGGAGGACGTGGCCGCACTTTCGTCCTGCTCCACGTGCTCGCTCACCTCTTCTTCGTCCGCGTCTTCAAAGTTGTCCGTGATGCGCCGACTCACGAGCGCAAGCGCAGCTCCCGCCGCCGCCGACTCGGCCGCATCGTCTCGGTTCTCCTTGTCCGTCTCTGATGAGGTAGACGTCTGCCGGCGACTGCGCTTGGATGGCCTGCTCGCTTTCGATGGCGTGTCAACCCACTCGCTACCCGTGCGCGCGTTCGGTACCGCCACCGAGCGCGCCACGCGCTTCTTGTTCTGCGCGCGCCTCCGCGTGTCTATAGCCGGCGCTGCATTGACTGTCGCATCTGATCCCGTCGGTTGCCGCACGGACCCGCGCCGCCGCGAGGCCTGCGTGTTGGGCACCGTCGGGACCGTCACCGGCTGCCCTTGATCCGACAGGTCCGCGCTCTCGATGCGGCCACGCAGCCGCTCCAGCTCCGGCGACGTGTGAACAGGCGCTTGGTCGCTTCGCATGCCGCCCTCGCGCTCCTCCTCGTCCGTCTCCGACGCGAGATCGAAGGCCAGCGCGCCCGCCACGCTGTCCGCATCGTCGCCCGCCTCCTCCTGCTGCTGCTGCTGCTTGATCTTGAGCGGCGTGAGCAGGAACTGCTCGTAGATGGCCTTAGCGTCCGCCATCCCCGCCGTCGCCTCGGCCTTTCAACAGGAATAGGAACGTATGGAACTTACCGCACCACGGGGTGTGCCCATCAAAGCTGATCCCTGCGGCAAAAGGGGACAAAACGGCGCGGACAAAGTAAATTTAAGTGTTTTGACCAATGAAGGCGCGTTAAGGTCAAATTGAACCCATTCATTGGTGGTAATCCCGCATCTTTCGATAAGTTCGACGGAATCCTTCATTCACGGGGTTACACCCATCACTCCAAAAATAAATAAAACACCCACCGCCATCGAGACACGTTTCGGTTGTTTTATTCACCACCTTGGTTTATGTAGAAAACGATTTTACTTGAGAAAAGTAAGACACAAGAAGACCCACGTATGTTTTATACATGAAAGAAAACTTCCGTTTCCTGTTTTTTATCCGTGGGGGGAAAAGTGGAGCGTAGGACGACCATCCCAGAGTCCCAAAGGCCCGAGTCCCTTCCGCACTTTCCTTTCCATACCGTTGGCCGTTAAGCAGCGTCCACCCGCCCACGAAGAACGCGAGCAGCAGAAGAAGAAAGCCCGCTTTCCTCCCCTCTGTGTGTGTCCGCCTTCCTTCCCGCCGCGAAGAAGAAGAAGCCGCTCGCCTCCCCGCCCTACTCCTTCGCCCGCCCGTGAGGTTCCGCCCACCCTTTGGAGCTGTGCATGCGTTTGAAAATTCACCTGGAGCAGCCTGAACCGCGTCGTGAGTCCACTTGGAAAAGAAAAAAAGACGGGCGCCGCCGCTGTAGTCATCATTCCCGCCTCTTGTCCGCTGCCGCTGTGAAGTCGCCCCCGTCGCCCTTCACGTAATATCGAGCGCCTCCCAAGCAAGAAGACACAGAAGCCACTATGTCGATCATGAACATTGCCGGCACGCACCCGGTCGACGACCCGGAGTACCGCTACAAGATGCCGCGCTTGGTCGCCAAGATCGAGGGCCGCGGCAACGGCATCAAGACGGTTGTGGTCAACTGCCACGACATTGCCACGTCACTCCACCGCTCAACCGCCGAGGTGTGCAAGTTCTTCGGCTGCGAGCTCGGCGCGCAGTCCAAGTACGACGCCAACACGGACCGCGCGGTGGTGAACGGTGCGTTCGACGCCGGCACGCTCCAATCGCACCTGTCCAAGTACATTGAGGGCTTTGTGCTGTGCCCCGGCTGCCGGCTGCCCGAGACCAAGTACAAGTTCAAGGGCCAGGTCATCTTCCACAAGTGCTACGCCTGTGGCGCCGTCGAGCCCGTGGACTTGAACCACAAGCTGACGACTTTCATCCTGAAGGAGCACACGGCCGCGAAGCGCAGCAATGCCAAGGACGACAAGAAGAAGAAGAAGGAGAAGAAGGAGAAGAAGTCCAAGGACGAGCCGGAGCAGGAGGAGGCCGCCCCTAAGGAGAAGAAGGAGAAGAAGGAGAAGAAGGACAAGAAGGAGAAGAAGGACAAGAAGGACAAGAAGGACAAGAAGGACAAGAAGAAGAAGAGCAAGGAGGAGGACGACGAGGACGAGATCGAGTGGCACACGGACCTGTCGCCGGAGGCCGTCGCTGCCCGCGCTGCCGAGGCCGAAGCCATTGAGGCTGCCGCCGCCGCTGCCATGGAGGCGGCCGCGAACGAGGAGGAGATTGTCGCCACGCTGGACAACCTGGAGGTGGACGACGAGAACGCCATCGAGTCGGCCGTGTCGAACCTGAAGCGCTACCTTGGCGAGGACCACTCCGAGACGGAGGTCTTCGAGGAGCTGTGCCGTCAACAGACGTACGCGGCGCTTCCGGTGACGGACCGCCTTGTGATCTTCTTCCGCGCTGCCTTTGACGAGAAGATCCTGTCGAGCAACCAGGTGGGTAAGTACGCGCCTGTGCTGGAGAAGATCGTGGACGGCTCGCACCCGCAGTACCAGCTGATTGCGCTGACGGAGCACTTCTGCGCGGTCGAGTACCCGGACCTGCTGGCGTCGTACCCGATCCTCCTGAAGCTGCTCTACGACGAGGACATCCTCGAGGAGGAGAATGTGGTGCAGTGGGCGACGAACGGCGTGCGCAAGGAGTACGCGCACTGGGCCGTCACCGACGAGCTCGCGCAGAAGCTCAAGACGCTCCTGCAGCCCTTTATCGAGTGGCTCGAGAACGCCGAGGAGGAGGATGACTCTGACGACGAGTAAGCGCTTGATTCTCGTCGCGTTTTCAGTCGGGTCGGAGCACCGCTTTCCTGTCTTTCGCTCTTTCATTTCCCACGGCGCTGACGGTTGGATCAGTCGGTGGTGGGCGCTCTGCGTTGCCGTGTCCGATCGAGTCATCGCGTCGCGCTTGCATTTCTTTCGTTTCATTCTTTCAGCTCCCCATTTGGGTTCCGGAAGTGATAGATAAGTAGCATCAACTGACAGTTGGAATACACATCCACACACTTTCGAGGTTCAACTCAAACTCACTTCGCTGTGCGTCGACTGTTCTTTTGTTACGGAACACCTTGTGAAACATATTGCGAGGTCCTCTTGCGTCTACTTGATGAGCTTGGCCACCAACGTGTCCACCACCGTCTCTAGCTCCTCCTCAAGCGCTAAACATCCACCAGATCGATTCTCCTCGCCAGAGTGAAGAAGCGCCTCCTCTAACGTCTCCGCCTCGAACGGCCTCGTGCACCCCGCATCCCGCATGTGGCGGTGGAAACGCGCAAACTTACCGCTGCATCGGTCCGCGAGCAGCGTCAGCACGGGCTTGCCGGACGCGACGGCCTCGGTCGTCATGGAGATGGAGTCGGGCGTTGTCAGGATGGCCGAGGCGGACGCCAGCAGCGCGTAGAACGGGTTTTCGGCCTCCGTTCCGTCCCAGATCACGACCTGACCGAGTCCAGGAAAGCTCTCTGTGAGGCGATGGCGGATGATCTGGCGGACGGGAGGCGGCGTCCGACGCGAGAAAGTGACCAGCAGAGCGACCGAGTCGCCTGTTGAAGCCAACGTCGTCGCCACTTGGGTCGCCATGGCCTCTGCCTGCTGCGCTGTGAACGGGAACCCGCGGCATGGCCCGCCCACCAGCCACACGACGCGCTTTGCTCGGTCGTGTACCGACTGGTCGAGTTTCTCGCTCCACTGCTGAAGATGCCGCTCGAGAAGCGCCCGCGTGATGTCGTGGACGGTGCCCACAGTCAAGAGCGCGTTCTCCGGCGGGTGCCGCGATGGCAGCAGCCAGCGACGCGTGGATGAGGACATCTGGTTGTCACACTCACGTTGGACGTTGAGGAAGTCATGGCGGGGCGTCACGACCGCGTCAAACCACGCGAACGGCGCGCGCGGGTGCTGGATCTGCACGTTGAACACGTTGCTCGGGTCGGCTCGCTTGAGTATCGCGCACAGGGCGACGGTCGAGCGCCCGCAGCCGATCACAACGCTTCGAGCGCCTCGTTCCGCGCCCTTCCTCCTCGCTAGCAGGCTCTTCAACGCGCTGGAGCGGTCTATCGCGCCGCGATCATAGCCAAACGCGGCGTCTCGCGTCGCCAGCGAGGCGAGCACGTGCGCCAGCGGCGGCAGCGCGCGCGCGACGCCTCGAGCTGCCGCGTTCACGCGCTCGACCGGCACGCGGCGCGAGACCGAGGAGAGATGCATAATCCTGTCCTGCAGCCGCGCGGCGAGCGCCATGGCCTGCTTCTCGGCGCCCGCCGCGCCGTTGGCGAGCACCACGACTCGCTCGACGCTCCTCATCGCCGCATTGATGCGTGTTATTCACCCCCGCCAAAAAATATCAGTTGCTTTTACTATGCATTTGTTTTAAGTTGCCGCTATATAACAGCTGAGACGGTTTAGACGAAACCTATGCAACTCGTATAAATATCCAACAAGATGGTGGCGCGAATGGTGCCTACTAGTACAAACCAAATCACTGCTGCCACCGTCCCGCCGCGCATTTTGCCTGGCCCAAAAAGGCGAGAAAGGTGTCGATACAAAACGCAAGACGACGCGAAAGCGATCGGTGGCGGAAGTGGCAATGGCGAGCGCGTTCGAGATACTGCGGCGCTCGCGGGCGCTGCCGGTGGCCGCGCGGCTTGTGGACGAGCGCGCGCAGCTGGAGGCGGCGGGTGCGGCGTGGGGAAAGAAGGCACGCGAGTGGCGCGACGCCAACGAGTCTAAGGGAGGAGAGGCAGAGAGCGGCGGCGGCGGCGCGATGCCCGATGAGCTGCGCGCGCTGGCGGCCGCGTCATTCGACGTGTTCTCGCGGCTCTCGCGGACGGTGAGGGCGCAGGCGGACGGGGCCGTCCCCACGTCGGAGATCCTGCGCGCGAGTCGCGAGTACCGCGAGGCGCTGACGACGTGCATCTTCGCGCTGGAGGACAAACTGGCACCGCGGAACGGCGGCTCGGCGGACGAGGAGATGAAGGAGAGCGGCAGGGGAGAGGACGAAGAGGATGGGTTCGTGGACCTGCTTAAGGTGTCGCTGGCGGTGTGGCACCTGTGCGAGCTGCTGCTGCTCCAGCGCGGCGCGTGGAACGACCGCTGGGTCGCGTACGAGCTCGCGCAATGGCTGCAGGAGCACTACGCGAGCGAGGCGATGGACCGGCTGGAGCGCGAGAGCGCCCGCTTGGCGCGGGTCGAGCAGCCCGAGCAGGACGCGGCGTTCTGGTCGACGGTCTGGTCGCTGGCCATGGCGGGGTGCGGCAGCAGCGCCTGGAGCCTGCTGGCCTCGCACTCCAACTACAAGTCGCTATTCTCGCGGGAAGTGACGTCACTCACGGGCTCGTCGATGCGCGCGTCCTTCCAGCAAGTGCAGCGCGTGCTTCAGCTCATGCCTGGTCGCTCGCGGCTGTCGGACTCGGTGATGTCGACTTCGGACGCTGATCGCGAGGCCGAGGACTGGACGGGCTGGCGCACTGAGTGCGAGCACTTGCTGAACTCTGACAGCTACATCAAGTCGCATGCTGAGCTTACTACGCTGCTGAAGATCCTGATGGCGGACGAGGACACGTTGCGCACCCATGTGGACTCGTGGTTCGAGCTCATGATGGCGCGGCTGTTCCTAGAGGAGCCCAAGCGCGTCGCGCACCGCTTCGAGTTCTTGATGGCCAACTGCTTCCAGGCTGTGCATGGCCTTGACGCGCAGATGGGCAATTTCGACTGCATCATGCTGGCCATCCTGCAGTACGACGTGCAGAGCGCGCTGCAGGACATTATCGGCATGGGGTTGTCGTGGATGGCCGCGCACTTGACGGACCTTCTCGAGAAGAGCGGTGTGATCACGAGCGACGTGATGGCTGAAAGCGAGTGCTCGCTGCGCGAGCGCTTCCTGCTCGAGTACGCGCTCGAACTGAGCGCGACCGGCTCCATGTGGCAGTTTGTTGTCGGATACGGCGAACAGTGCCCGCGGTTTGGACCCGTTGTCATCGTGTCCACCATTGACCGTGAACCTGTGCCGACCGATCGCAAGGCGAACAGTCTGCTCAACTACTGCCAGGGCAAGGGTCTGCTCGCCAAGTCTCAACGCACCATTGCCGTGCGAAGAGCGACCCAGCTGAAGCAGCAGAAGTCGTACGGAGCCGCACTCGTCTGGCTGCTTCGTGCTCAACATCTGAACGACGTGGACGACTTGTGCGACGTTGTGCTTGAGGAATGTCACGCGGTCGGCTCGTTCGCGCCGCTGAATGAAGCTGTTGAGTTCCTGGACGGCAGTGACGTGCACCTTTCGCTGCCGCTGAAGCTGCAATGGCTGGCCCGCTACCGTGAGTTCAATCTCGTGCTTGAAGACAGACGGCATTTGGGCGAAGAGCTCGCCTCCAGCTCCAGCAGTGACGAAGAGCATAGCTCATTGGAGCGAAAGTATCGTTTTGTGTCGGCGGAGGCGGTTAAGCGACTTCATTTGCTGCTGACTGGCGATGGTGCGCCGCATTCGCTGCGCATCCACCTCTTGGAGGAGGCGGAGCGCTTGCTTGAGATGTCCCCGAGCGTCTTCGAGCCGCTCCACCTGTACTCGCTGATGGCCTTCGTTGGTGACGTTGACCGTTCGTTTGACCACGCCCAGGCGTTTGCCGCTCAGTCCATGGGCTACGCTGTGAAGGAGAGGGTCGAGCAGCTGGCGCTGCGCAACCTGTCAGAGGCACTGCTGAGTAACCCGCTACGCAGCTCCGGCCCTGCTCCTGGATCGGCGGACGCGTTCCGGGACGGCGTGAACAGCAGCGCGTTCGTGGGCGGGCACCACTTCGTGACGGCCGGCGCGACGTTGGCCACCCCGATGGAGGACTGATTGGGCTTTTAAACCAGCCGAAGTAGCAGATTTCATGGAGAATCACACCAGGCGACCTACTCCGAAGTATACTTTTCCATTCTCTCCGTCATATGCAAGGTTTTTTGCGTCGCTTTGAGGTCGCAGCAAGTGGTGAGTTGTAAGGGGAAAACTAGACGGCGTCGCTTGCACTTCGCCGTGTGTATAATTCTAAGGTTTGGCCATTGGTCCAGCATGCATCTCTACAGGTAGACGGAGCGCCGTCACTGCCATCATCCAGACGTGTGCTTCGATTTCCTCACTCTACATGTTCCAAGCACAACCCCAGTTAGTGTCCATCGAACAATCCTGCGTGGAAGTGCCATGCAGCCGCAGAGTCTTACTGGTCTCGCCGAGCAGATCCAGTACGTCGGCCATGAAGTCGCCGCCTTCCTTCTTGAACTTGATGGCGGCGCGCACCGCGTCCGTGAACACCTGCACCACGTTCGTGCCGTCCGCGGCCGAGACGAAGCTGAACTCGAGATTGTGATTCTCGGCAAACTTGAACTTCTTGCTCGTGACCTGGTCGAGACGATCGATCAGTCCGAGGACGTTACTGTAGTACGCGAGAGCTAAAGCTCTCGACACGAGCCCTCGCGCTTACGGTCATGTCGACGTCGATCTTGTTGGCGACGAGGAAGCACGGGATGCTCTCGCAGTACTCCCGCAGCTCTTGGTACCAGTTGGACAGATTCTGATACGTGACCTTGCGCGTCACATCAAACACCTATCGGACCGTAAGCATGAGCAAGCAAATCAGCTGTGCCGCTAATGGTGAAAGCGCCGCTGGGTAGAAAGCGGCGCTACCAGGATGCAGACGGTCGCCCCAAAGTAGTAGGAAGGGTGCATGCTCGAGAAGCGCTCCTGCCCGGCCGTGTCCCAGAAATCTGCGTCAAGCCGTCAAGACAGTGTCTTCATTAGCGCACCACAACGCAACTAGAAGTACATGGTTGCATCCGAGCGCAGCACGTACCCACTTTGACCTTGGCGCCGTCAACCTCAACTTCCTTGCGGTACATGGTCAGCGCGAACGTCGAGAGCTGCGCTCCGTCCACGCATTCCACACTTCAGCCACTTGAGACCGCAACAAACAACTCAGTCAGTGCGACGGCGTGGCTCGCACCTGCCGCGGCTGAAACTCGTTCATCATGAACCGTTCGACCAGCTTGGACTTGCCCACCGCCGAGTCGCCCAGCAAGATGATCTGTTGCCACGGCACAGACGCGTCAGCACCGACACCGACCCGACGCACGGCTATAGCATGCGACGCACCTTGACATCCGCCTCGCCCAGATTGTCGTCGGACAGCTCCGCCGCCGACGCCGCGCTCTTGCCGCCCGTCGCCATTATCGCTCGAGCCACTTCAGTATAAACTACAAACTGCCGCCGGTGATCTTGAAGCGTCGCCCGCATCAGCACCACTCATCTGAGTCTGGGCTGATCCTTCTCAGACTGAATACTCAGACGAAACCGGTTCGGAACTGGTTCCACGATCCGATCCGTCGGTTTGTAAACAAACCCGAACCGACGCAAAAGGCGGCAGAGTGCTGGTCTCATTTTCCAAAGGTGGGTAGAAACAGAGACCATCACTCTGACGACGGGCCGGTGGGGCGGCAAGGACGGCCACCACGGGCGCCACTCCAACCCGAAAAAGCGCGAGAAAGTTCATCACCACCGGCGGACGGGGCAGTTCGGGATTCGGGGCCAATGGAGCGCGAGGCGGAGCACGTGCGCATGCTGGACGTGGGCCGGCTGCGCGCGCGCTACGCGTCCTCGCTGCCGTCGCCCGCGTGCAAGTTCCTGCTGCACCAGCACGGTAACAAGCACGGCCTGACGTTTGTTGCCGCGAAGAAAGGTACCGTCTTCTTAGTTGCGTGTTTGTTTGCTTGTTTCTCGATGAGGCGGCGCTGACTCTCTCTACTCGCGGTTTGTTTGTATAGGATTCGAGGTGGTCAAGGCGGACGCGCAGGAGGCGGCGTGCCGGGACTACGTCAAGCGGCGGCAAGTCGCGCTCGACCACGGTGAGAAGCTGGCGCCGGACGAGATCCACTCCGCGCCTGTCGAGCGCGAGGTGCTGCTGCCCGCGACCGCGCACGTGATTGCCCTGTCGCCGGACGAGCTGTACGTCGCCGCGGCGCACGGCGACGCGGTCTCGCTCTTCGAGGTCGCCGAGATCTTACAGTCGGTGCGTGGTCTTGATGCTGGCGGGTTGAGCCTCTCATCTCCATCGGTGAGTATTGACGTTTCTCACTGTATGTATGTACGCGACTGAGCAGGAGAACTCGCAGCCGTTCCATTCGTTCGCGTCGCTGAGCGCGCAAGAGGTCGCGTGGTGTCCCGATGCGGAGACCGCCACTTTTGCGGTGCTGACGACCAGTAACCGCGCCGTGCTGTGCGGCTTGGACGGCATCCAGAAGGTCGTCGCGCAAGATGCTTCGTCGGGTAGGTTTATCACCGTGCGCTATGATGAGTGCAAGGCTATGGGGTTCTTACCATCATTATCTTCTCGTTCAATGCCAACAGTGAGCTGGAATCCTTCGGGCACCTCTCTGGCCGTTGGCACCACCAGTGCGTCGGTCGCGATGTACTCTCGCGAGTCGCTGGTGGTTGAGCGAACGATTGAGAAGCCCGGCTGCTGTGACGACGACTCCTTCTCTGGTAAGTCCGCTGTATTTGCTCAGCCGACATACAAAAGGCTGCCGTTGCCACTCACGACCACCTTCTTGACCGTGGCAATGCTGTAGCCCATCACGTTAACTGGGCCGAAGACGATGTGATCCTGGTCGGGTATCAAAAGTTTGACGAGGACGGTGAAGAGACGACGGCGCTTGCGTGCTTGTATGACAACGGCTCATGCATTGAGCTGGACGAGCTTGTGGCTTATTTCGACGTGGCGGAGCGCCGACACCAGTATTACTCGGTGTATCTCCCTGACTGGTATGTCCATCCGTGAACAAGTGGTGGGGCTTCCAGCGAAAACTAACGCACTTGTGCGCCTCTATTGTGGAACAGGCGCATGTTCTTTGTTGGCTGCTCGCTGAGCGCCGACATCGAGCTCCTGGTGTGGGACCCCGAAGAAGAAGCGTGGCAAATCTGGAAGCCAGCGGAGAAGTACCAGGCCCGCCTTCCAATGACCAGTGATGACGAAGACACCTACCCGATGGGGTTGTCGCTGGATCTGAACGCGACCGAGCCGGTGCAAGTGGATGATAAGCCGTTCCCGCCTGCCCCGATCCTCACTTGCACAACCTCAGAGGGATTGCTAATCAGCTTCGCCTTCGTGGACACCTCGGTTTACGAAGAGCTCGACTTTATCACCAAGGCGGTCGCTTTCGATGCTCCCATTACGCGCGCGCCTGTGGCGACAACGGGGCCGATCGCAGCATCCTCCGCTGAAGAGGAAAGCGCTACGCAGGATGACGTACTGAACGTACCAGCTCCCGAGGACTCGGATGATTCCGATATGGAGGAAGAGCGCGAGGAGGAGCGCCAGAATGCTATCGAAGCGTTTGACGCGCTTGACGATGAGAAAACGGGCGAGCTTGGACCCAGCAAGTTTCCAGAACTGATCGAGAGCATGGGCACGACCTATTGCGAAGAAGACCACAAGAAATACGCCAAACGACTGTCGGAGCCGTCAGGTGTGATCAAGAGAGCAGACTTCGTGGAGTGGTATGTGACGTGGGTGTTCGGCGAGGGTGATGAGGAGGACGACGAAGAAGACACCGAGAACGCTGCCGGTCAGCCAACGTCAATTGCAGCACCCTCAAATCTGCTGGCGAAATTCCAGATGAAAGAGGGATCATGGCGCTGCGATGTGTGCTGCGTCCAGAACCCCGATGCGTCTGCCGCGCGTTGCGCATCGTGCGAGTCGCCAAATCCAAACTTCAAAGGGCCGGCAATCGCAGCGACAACCCCCGCGAAGCCTTTGTCATCCTTCAGCTTCGGAGGCACGGATGCGTCGACAGCGAAGTCATCGTTTAGTTTTGGGTTTTCCGCGCCGGCAGCGGGAACTGCTTCGGCGACGGCGGCGAGTGGATCGACGCCAGCGACCTCCTTTTCATTTGGCTTCACTCCGCCGAGCTCTGGTGCCGCAGATTCTACTGGCTCCACCGCGACAATGTCGACCGCGAGCTCGTTCGGCTTTGGCTTTAAAGCGCCGAGTGCAGAAAGTGCAAAGTCGGCGACGGAGTCGTCTGCGCCGTCCGGATTCAACTTTGGAATCCCTTCATCCGCCGCTGCCACAATTGAGCCGGCGTCAACCGTAGCGGACAAGAATGCGGATGTGAAGGAAGACGCGAAAGACAGTGCCAAGACAGAAAAGCCAACGCCGGCTGTGGCCGAGGCGTACGGACAGAACGACGAAAACACGTTCGCGACCGAGGACGACAATGACGACGATGAAGAAGAAGAGCGGAGGGAAGAAGAGAAAAAGGCCCGCAACGCCTTCCGTGCGGTGCTGGCAGATGGTGAGACGACCATCACCATGGACAATGTGCCCAAGTTGTTCAAGAAGATGGGGTCGACCTACTGCGAAGAAGAGCACGACTCGCGCATGAAGAAGCTCGCGAAAGACGGCCGGATCCACGAAACTGACTTTGCTGGTTGGTACGTCAGTTGGATCTTTGACGATGGTTCGTCGGATGAAGAGGAAGAGGAGGACACTTCCAGCCCAGCGACGGAAGAGAAGGAAGTGAAGTCATCGTCAGAGATTGCAGCCGCCTTCCGCAAGTTCCAGCCGAGCGAAGGAAGCTGGAAGTGTGATGTTTGCATGGTGAACAACGCTTCCAGCGCGATGAAGTGTTCTGCTTGCGAAGCACCAAACCCGAGTGCCCCGAAGGGATTAGCTGCCCCGAAGCCTGCGGCTGCTGCATCTGGCGGCATTGGAGCTGGCGGGTTCTCGTTCCCCGCGGCGAGTGGTGGTGATAGCAAGTCGAGCTTCTCGTTTGATTTTCCGTCTTCGGCTCCTGCTGACAATAAGCCTGCGGGTGGGTTTTCACTTGGTGGTATTGGCAAGACCGAAGACAAGCCGGCGAGAGGCGGCGGGTTTTCTTTTGGCTTTGGGGCGGGGTCTGCAAGCACTGTCACTATTCAAGACAAGTCAGCGACTGGAGGTGGGTTCTCCCTCGACTTTGGAACGGGATCTACCAGTACGCCAAGCCAGCCTGAGTCGGACAAGAAGCCGTCCACGACAAGCAGCGCTGCTGCTTCCGGCGGATATCCTCCCGACACGTCGTCTAAGCCGAAGCCGCCTACGTTTACTGCTGCTGCTTCGAGAGGGTACCCTCCAGACACGTCCGCAAAGCCGAAACCCCCTGCGTTCAGTGCTAACGTCGCCACTACCGGTGCTTATCCGCCGGACACGTCGTCCAAGCCGAAGCCTCCCGCATTTGGAGGCACTGCTTCCACAGGCGCTTATCCCCCAGACACTTCATCAAAGCCGAAGCCGCCTGCGTTTGGCATTGACACTTCGGGTGGATACCCTCCGGATACATCTGCAAAGCTGAAGCCTCCAGCGTTCAGTGCCACCACCGCCAGTGCAGGCGCTTATCCTCCTGACACATCGTCGAAGCCAAAACCCCCGGTCTTCGGAGCCACCGCTGGTGGGTACCCTCCGGACACGTCTGCGAAGCCCAAGCCTCCCGCGTTCGGTGGATACCCTCCCGACACGACGTCCAAGCCTAAACCGCCTGCGTTTGGAGGAGCTGCAGCTGGTAGTGGCGCATATCCGCCTGACACGTCGTCAAAGCCGAAGCCCCCAGCGTTCGGCACTGCTGCTGCTGCTAGCGGAGGTGCATATCCTCCTGATACCTCGACAAAGCCGAAGCCTCCCGTGTTTGGTGGCGCGGGCTCAGGCAGATATCCTCCAGACACTTCGACGAAGCCAAAGCCTCCGGCTTTTGGAAACGCCGCTGCCAGTGGTGGGTACCCTCCTGACACGTCGTCGAAGGCAAAACTCCCAGCATTTGGCACGCCCTCTTCGTCGCTCTTCGGCTCATCGGACAAGACGAAGTCTGCGTTTAGCTTCAGCTCGTTTGGTAGCGCGTTGCAAAAGAACGAGTCAGCCTCCACGACCACGGGCAGCGGACCTTCATCCGCGTCAGCGCCCAGTCCGTTCGCTTCGAAGTTTGGGGCAGGATCGTTCGGCGCGGCGTCTGGCTCGGCTACATCCGCGCCATCTCCATTCGGCGTGGTGCCCAAGGCGCCAGCAAAGAGCACCGCGTTCAGCTTTGCTTCACCCGCTGGAGAAGCCGCCGCCAAGGATGAGAAGAGCGCGAAGAAGGTGTCTTTTTCGCTCCCGAATGGAGGATCCACAGCTTCGACCGCCTCGTCGAGCGCTTCTGCACTGACCAGATCGAGTTCAACACAGCGGAAGCTGGCGTTTGGTGCAACTGATGGCTCTGACAAACCCGAGCGCTCCACGAAGCCACCGACGGCCACGAAATCCGACGACTGGGTTGCCCTGCCGGCGTCGGTCTTCGAAGGGAAGCTGTGGAAGGTCATCTCGGATTTCGACAAGTCTCTCAAGCGTGTTAGCAGGAGCTCCACGCAAATCGAGACCAAGGACGAGAAGTTCTCGACGTCGTTCCTGAAGAAGCTGACGTCTCTTCACGGCATGCTCGCGGATCTGTGTGGTGAGATCAACACTCTGGACGCGTCGCATGATGAGATTGAGAAGAACGTGCTCTTTGTGATCGGAAGGGATGGCGATGTACACGAGCAACTCGAGTACGCGCGCGAGATCCTCGCCAGCTTCGGCGATAAGGCGCTGAAGAAGTCGCTCGAGGAGCAGCCGTTGGACGATCGCTCGCGTGAGACTCGCGAGGCGCTGAAGGAAAAGTTCGACGAGGTCGAGAAGTGCTGCGCGGACCTGGAGAACCACCTCGTGACGTCGGGCAGGGCGAATCCGCAGGGCGTGGCGTCTTCGGCCCACCTCTTCCGCGTGCTCAAACAAACGTACGAGAACTCGAAGCAGCAGTACAACCGTGTGTGTCTGCTGGCCGAACAGGTGGACAAGCTGAGTCTGCGGAGCGAGCAAGTGCTGCAGTCTAAGGCGATGCCGAGTGGTTCGCGCCCCAGCAAGACGGCAGTTAACGTTGCTCTTTCCAAGGACGAGATGGCTGAAATGCTCTCGGACGCCGACGAGCGCAGCCAATCGGTGCGGAAACACTTTTTGACACTCTGCAACAACTCGGTGACGCCTCGCGACGTGTTCAAGGGGGAGCGACAAAAGCCGACAGCGACGTCGTCCTCGGCCGCTTCTGGCTCGGCCTCTTCGTCGACTTCGCCGCTGCGCATCAAGGCTAACAGCAAACTGATGCCCAAGGCGCAGATGACGATCGCGTCCCCTCTGAGCTCAGCCAGGACCTCGGCCAGCTCGATTTCGTTCAAGGAGACGCCGGTCAAGTCAGGCTCGCGACTGTTTCCGCTGGCGGAGGAGAAGATGTCGAAGCAGCAGTCGGCGTTCATCTCGACGACGCAACCGGCCAAACCCAGCGTCTCTGTCGCCACGTCCAACAAGCGCCCCAGTCTTTCGAGGCAGGAACCTGCTGCGACCAGTTCGGAGAAGAAGACGAGTGGTAGCGCCTTCGTTTTTCCGAAATCGAGTGTGCCGGCGGCGAATAAGACGAGCGAGAGCAGTCGGACGGCTTCGCTTTCCTTTGACGACTTTAAGACGAACAGCTCACTAGACACCAAGGCACCCGGTCCTCAATCACCGTTCTCGCTTGGTGGTAAGGAGGCGCCGTCCATGCCGGTGTGGCCGACGAAGGCAGAGAAGAAGGCCGCCCCGACTACTGTGGAGATCAGCAGTGCGAACGCGACAACGCCGGACTACAAGTCGCTGCTGTCCAAGTTTTACGGTGAGCACAACGCGGCCAAACTGGTTCAAGTGGACAGGATCCTCAAGGACTTTGCTGGTCGGGAGAAGGCCATGTTCCAGCGACTGTTTACGCAGTACGTGCCTGGCTCGAGTGACGCAGACGTCGAGAAGTACTTGCAGGGAGGCCCCGTACCGAAGAAGCCGGCTGCTGCCGCTTCACCGAAGCCTGCTACTTCCGCTAACACGACGGCCTCGCCGTTCGGAGCCGTTGCACCCAAGGCGACGTCTGCTTTGGGTTCGGAATCGAGTTCTACCGGGACGACGACGGCAAAGCCTTCGAGCTCGTTTGGCTTCGGAGCATTCGGCAACGCGGCTCAAGCGACGACAACGACACCAACGAACGCGCCGAGTGCGCCGAGCAAGTCTCCTTTTGGTGCGGCGCCGTCGACGCCAACCATCGACTACAAGCAGAAACTGATTGAGTTTTACCAGAAGTACAACCCGTCGAAGCTGTCGACTGTGGACGCGACGCTGGCGAAGTACAAGGGCAACGAGGCGAAGCTGTTCCAGAACCTGGCGACCAAGTACAATGTTCCGGTTGACGGCCTCGGTAATGCGACTAACAACCAGGCGCAGCCGCCGTCGACGCCGGTGCTTCAGGGCATTAAGGCGAACCCCTCGGCGAGTCCGTTTGGCAACGCGAACGCGTTTGCGACAATTAACAAGCCGCAGCAGAGCAGCCCTTCGCCGTTTGGAGGGGCCGCCAGCCCTGGAGGCTTTGGCTCCAACACCGCGGCGGCATCTCCGTTTGGCGCGGCCACGTCGCAACCCGCTGCGAGTGGCGGATTTGGCACGACTCCGAGCGGTTTTGGCACGCCGTCGGGCTTTGGAGGCGGCTTTGGCAACACGGGAGCGCCATCGGCGGCGGCTCCGGCGTTTGGCTCGGCCTCTCAACTTGGAGGTGGTAGCGGTGGCTTTGGTGCGACTAACTATCGCGACAAGCTCGTCGCGTTCTACCAGCAGCACAACCCGGAGAAGCTGGGCTCGGTCGACGCGACGCTGGCCAAGTACAAGGGCCAGGAGGACCGGCTGTTCGCCATGCTTGAACAGAAGTACCTCAAGAAGGCGCCGGCGCCGACCGGTGGCTTTGGTGGGATCCAGACGTCGAACGCATTCGGCGGCGGCGGTGCAGGGTTTGGCGCACCGTCGGCCCTTGGCGCGGCGAGTGCGACCCCGGCGTTCGGGTCGGCCTCCGCTTTGGGCGGCCCGGCGCCAGCGTTCGGAGCGGCGGCGGCTCCTGCGTTCGGGTCGGCGTCTTCGCTTGGCGGCGCCTCGGCTTTTGGCGCGCCGACGGCGTTCGGCGCTCCGACTGCGTCTTCGACCCCCGCTGCTCCTGCTGGAGGCGGTTTCAGCTCGTTCAGCGCCCAGGGCGCCGGCTTTGCCAGCTTTGGCGGCGGCAACAACACTGCTGGCGGTGGCTTCGGCGGCGCTGCTAGTGGCGGCACCGGGTTCGGGGGCTTCGCCGGCGGCGCTGGAGGCTTTGGCCAGCAGCCGGCCACTTTCAGCAACCCGAGCTTCACGCAGATGCGGTAGGCGACTGGAGCCCGAACGCGTTTGACCCGCTAGCGACCCAGACGCTAGGGATCGACTGGGAAAACGAGAGATTGCATATTTGCGTGGACGAGCAATGAGAAGACGTACGAACAGGAGCAAGGCGTTCCGTGGATTGTTGCTTCCAATTGCGTGTCGGTGGCGCGGACTGACCTCTAACACAAGCAGCTCCTACACTCTGCGTTGGCGTTGACACCAAGAAACAGCCCGACATCGGCACAGCATCCCGTCATGGCATGCGCACGGCACCCAATGCCTCCCTTAGATACTCGTCAGTTATGCTGCATCCATATTCCCTGACAGCATGCCAGTACACTACCAATAACGACGAACGGTTAGGCCCACCACCAACTCGTTGAACCAATACTTAAGCCCGTCACTGCATAATGTAGTGGAACTACCGTATTTCGCATGTAGAGCGATACACCCCATGTTCAGAGGGTTGGGTACCCTGTCAAAATGATTATCCGTTATATTTCACTCGACCAAGATAATTCAGAAATTTACGATGTTGAAGCAGTGCTGTAACCGGGCGAAGGTTCACGCTCGGTTACGAAGCTTACACAGGCGCTGTGTAGGAAGCGAGACTCTTTAATACCAATCTGTACGAATTGCGTACAGATTTGCAGGAAAGAAGAGTCTTAACTTAGTGGTAAAATGAGAACTGAATTGTCAATCTTAAGCCTCGCCTGGCCCTGCCAGACGAGTGTATGGTTCCTAACCTCTACTATCCTATATGTGCATTCTGGGAGATGCCCCACGGTTAGACGTGAGAGTCCCACACGAAAGAAAGAACTGTGATTGGTAGAAATCCACGAATTTCTACCAACGGGAAACTGGAA
>JAADXW010000296.1:0-26327 GCA_023337975.1 Phytopythium ostracodes
CAACAACAACAACAACAACAACAACAACAACAACAACAACAACAACAACAACAACAACAACAGCAACATCAACGGCAGCGGCAACAACACCAACAACAATGCCAACGGCAATGTCAATGGCAACACGACCCAGCACCCGCAGGACCACCAGCATCCGCACGAGCACGGCGGCCGCAGCACCCTCGGCAGCAGCATGGTCATGACGCGGCCCGCGCGCGCCGAGTCGACGCACTCGATCGTCGGGCGGCCGTCTACAGTGATCGGCCCGCAGACGAGCATGCGCTACAGCACGACAAACGCGCGCAGTCGCGGGCAGAGCGCGGCTCTGGCGGCGCGTGGGCGCACCAACAGCAGCCTGCTGCTTCCGGACCGACCGCACAGCGACACGGCCGCGAGCGCGAGCTTCTCGGACGGCGACCCGACGTCGGCGTCCATGCTACTGCGCGCGTCGATGGCGTCGATGCAGGAGGTGGCGGCGCTGCACCAGCGCATCGCGACGCTCGAGGAGTGCAACAAGCTATTGCTGACGCGCGTGGCCGACCAGGAGAAACAGTACGACGAGGCCATGCTGCTGCTGACGCAGACCATGACGCGCGTGGCCGAGATGGAGATGCGCGTGCCCAACGAGCGCAAGTCGTACCGTGGCACGGGCGGCTCGACTACGGCCTCGGAGCGCGCCTCGGAGTTGCTCGAGTCGGACATCAAGTTCTCCTTCCCGACGCCCTTCACGGAGAAGTTCGACTGAGCCGCTCCTTACTATACGATCGCAAGTATATGTACTAACCATCACTATGACCCGCCGCCCGGGTCCACCCTACCCACCCATCCAATACAACAACTCGCACCACTTCGACACCATTGGCGTCGTCAATTTCAGTGCGCCTAGACGCATGCGAACAGCATCGGGACCTCCCCAAGAGCTAGAAAGAGAGAGCCGACACGTTGCCGGCAGCTAGAGGAACAGACCGAGCTTGCCCGTTTTTAATTAATATAAACCTGCATTTCCGACTTCTGCTGGTCATTGGCAATCCGTTGCACTGCCGTCGACGTGCTGGCCATCATTCATGAACGTACGTCCATGTACAGTAGTAATCACTACTACTGTAGTGATGCAGAATGCAGTGCTACTCTCCGCTATGCCCCGTTAAATCTGATGTATATTTGCTTGTCAATCGCGATCGTTTCTAAATGTGTACATACATAAACCGTTGGTGATCAAATACGCACTATTTGAAACGGACCATAGAGCTATCGTACTGCCATGCTCAAAAGTGTTCGCTACACATGTCGAGGGGCAGGTTTGATTGCCATCCGATCACCGGCCCGCAGGAACATGGACGACGCTTCGCCAGCGCCGCCGGTTCCAGCGACCGCGTGCGCCGTTCTCGTCGTCGACAGCAAGGCTGGCCACGAAGTCGACGCAATGGAGGTGTCGCCGGCGAAGCGTCCGGTGCGAGAGCGCAAGCGGCGCGAGCGGAAGGCGCTGCTGCACTCTATGAACGTCGGTACGGGCTCCGCTCATCATTAGTGACGTTGCGAGGCAGCATACCGCGCTGGCTGGGCCTATACAGATTAATCTGGCAGTGCAATACGACTGCTACTCGTATATACTCACTCGTGACCGGTGCGCCTGCTGTGACAATGGCAACGTGGCCCGAAACAACAGAGGAGCGGCGGCAGTTCATCCGTGACGAAGCCGCGCGCAAGGTGGAGACGGCCGAGAAGATTCGGCGAGCGGCCGCGGCGGACAGCTCGAGCCAGCGCATCGTCGTCGACCTGAGCTTCGACGCTATCATGAACGAAAAGGTGCGTCAGCCAGAGTGGTTGGTCGCCTCTTTCCTCGCGCTCATTCGGCCTGGATGCCCTACACTGTCGTACAGGAGATCCACAGTCTGGCCAAGCAGCTCAAACTCAGCTACGGCGTCATCAAGCAGATGGACGAACCGTTTCAGCTTGTGCTGTGCAACGCCAGCGAGGCGCTGAGCAAGTCGCTCGAGCGCTTCAGCGCCGACCGGTGGGCCGTCCAGTGGCGACGCGACGCCGGCAACCTCCAGGAGCTCTTCAAGTCGTCTGTGAGTGGCGAGAAGGTCTTGGTCCTTGCATTGAGAGTTATGTCATAACGCTATCTGGTCGTATATGATCTGTGGATGATCGTTAGGAGCTCGTGTACCTGTCGCCTGACTCGCCGACCGCCTTGTCGGAGCTCGACCCGTCCAAGACGTACGTCATCGGCGGCATCGTCGACAAGTCCCGGAAGAAGGTAAAGTGCTTGGCATCTACATGCTGGTCACTCAAGTGTTCGTTGACTCACTGTTCAAAGTTATTGGTGGTGATTGTGGCTTGTTAAGGGCGCGACGCTGGCGGCAGCGACGCGAGCAGGTGTCACGACCGCGCGCTTGCCCATTCAGGAACACATCACGGAGAGACTCGACCACATTTTGAACGTCAACACGGTCATTGAGGTGCTGATCGCGTTCCAGAAGACCCGAGACTGGCGCCAGGCGCTCACGAAGGCGCTGCCACAGGTGCGCAGAGCTCGAATCGGATGGCATTCAGCATCACATGTGCGTTTTAAGGTCAGGCAGCGTCCTGATGCGTTATTTGATGTCTACGCGTACTCCTGCGAGCATAGAGGAAGCAAACGGCTGTCGGTCGCAAGGCGCGCAAGCGGCGGGAGCAGCAAGAGAGCAACAGTGAGCTACAAGTCCAAGGGCGGGCCGCGAGCGCGTACACGTCTGACGACGATGGAGAGGAGGAGGAAGCTGTCGACCGTGTGGAACAGCTACTTGGCGATCTTGATGTGGAAGTCGCGACTGCACCGGTCGCTTCCGAGCAATAGAGCCCACAAAGAGAGCGTGTTCATATCCGAGGCCACGGTGTTATTTTTATCAGTCAGTCTCTCATTTCACGGCCGTCGGAGTGCTGATTCGCCGCCTCACAGAGACATCCAAGCTTTGACTGGCAAGCCCAGGCGTTCCCAGTCGACTGAAGAGCGCCGCGATGGTCTTCCTGTCGACCGAGGACCGCTTCGGTCCCGTGCTCAACAGCGTTGCGAGCGTTGAACCCGTGCGTAGCCACCACACGCGTTCTCTGTCATCACTTCTCTTACCTGATGCTGTATGAGCATGACCTCGACCACGACAGCATCCATGCTCGTACGACCCATGTGTGGCCGCCCACACGAGTCCAAGCAACCGTCGCGGCACCTTTGGTACCCACCAGGACCATGACGTGCACGACCCCGACATGTCCGAGCGAATCCAGCGCCAAGTTGACAAGGAGCGTCAAGCATCGCAGCTTCAGGAGAGCTGGTGGCTCAAACAGCAGCGTCCGGGGCCGACGAAGTACTCGCCCGTCGTGGGAGGTCAGTTCCCGCCGGCATACACGACGCGAGAGATCGCAAAAGCCGCTGCTCAGAACCGGCGACGACGACCAGCGCCACTCGAGCCAGCAGCAAACACCGTGTCGATCGAGACGCTTGGACTCGCGCTCGGACCTGGAAGCTACGAAGTAGACCGAGACGTGAGTTGGGCACGTTGCTACAGTGATGTTTAGCCATCGATACCGGCTCACAGCCCGCGTTATGACCGCTGCAGTACAATCAGGAACGTATTGCGACGCCCTTCACGTTTGGCCGAGCCAAGCGCGCTGGTATACTCGAGTTGGTCCGAGCGCAGAGCGGCGAGGCCTCGCGTCTCGGACCGGGCAGCTATTACAAGCAGCAGCAGCACTCTGGATCCGCCTCGACCAAGCTCATGACGGCATTCGAAGGGTGCGAGTGCACGCCTCGATGCGCTGACACGCGTGGCGGGGGCGTCGCACTCGCGCAGAGCGCGTTCCGATCACACAGCGCCGACATTTTCCTTGCGGTTCGTGTTTTAATGTCATATCCACACCTCACGCCGAAGTGGGAGAGCGAGAATGACGACCAACACTGACTGTATGGACAGCGCGTACGCAGTGACAGCGCGCTGGGCACCAGGAACGGCTCGAGAGAGCTCGCAGCGTCCTATCAGCAGCTTCAGAGCTCTCTTCAGGTTTGTTGGCATGCTTTCTCTTCGGCAGCCACAGTCGTCCCACGGCACTAACCGTGTTCACGATCGATGAAGGCACTAGATAAGAGACTGGTACGCGAGAAAGCTCGAACGCGAGCCGCCGAGAGGACTGGGCGCTCGATCCGAACGACGGATGCCTCGAGACGCGGCCCTGGGACTTACGAACGGCAGACGCATGCGGCACCTTCACCTCCGACCAGTCCTGGTCAGCGTAATGGCAGCGAGGGTGATTTGGACGCGGAGTTGTGGTCGTCGATGGCGGGCGCTGGTCTCACCGACGCGGAGGTGCTCGGTCGTGCGGCACTAGAGGTATTAAACGCGACCAGGAAGGTGAAAACGGACAATCAAGAGCGAAAGCCAACGAGTAGCGAGTCTGTGGCCGCGACAACACACACGTCGCCACCGAAAAGCTCCTTTGGCCGCGTCCAAAGCCGAGATCTGCTCGTGTCCATGGCTGCCGCGGGCCATCTGAACCCGGAGACGCTTGGCCCCGGCGTGTACGAGACGCCATCCGACTGGAGCTCTCACTCGTCCTCGCACAATATCAACTACACGTCCGAGTTCTTGAAGAAAGAGCGACGGCAACGCTCACAACGGATCGGACAGCAGCAACACGGCGGGGCAGAGCTGGACTCTAAGGAGTTGGAGGCAGGCACGAACAGCACAGACGATAGCGACAAAGGAAGAACCGCTGGCGAGCTGTGGCGGGCCATGAGGACCGGCCCCTCGCTTCCGGGGTCGGCCACTCGACTCCGCTCGACCACTTGATAGCGATAAGGTAGCGGTGAGGCTATCAATACGATCACCTTGTCCATTTCATACGCTACACTCGTATCTTGAGCTCAATACCAAGCATTCCGCTGGTCAGTCTAGGCTCAGCCGGTGCGCCGCAGCACGACGGCCCAATTGGACTCGTCATAGTAGCTTTCCTCCACTTGAGCGCCGCCTGCGAGCGCCACGAGCTGCTCCAGCTCTCCCTGTTTGAACATGTGGCAGAAGCGCTGCACCACCGCGGCCGTCGATGCTTTCTCCGGCGCCTTCTCCTCGCCAGCGTCGCTGCTGCCGCCGTCCTTCCGAACGAACCGCTTGTCCAGGTTCCAGGGCACCATGAAGTCCTGACGGTCTTCCTCGAAGCGGCGCCGAGACCCGCGCTGCTGCTCGTGCGCCCATGCGTAGATGACGCCGCGCCCGTCGACACGCAACACACGCACGACCTCCTTCACGGCTGCAACGCGATGGTGCTCCGTGCTCAGATGGTGCAGCACGGCGATCGAAAGCGCGGCGTCGCAGCTCGCCGACCGGATGGGAGCGCGCATGGCGTCGCACACGATCGCGTTGAGGCCGCGCGCGCCGCAGATCTGCGCAAGTCGAGCGCTGCGATCGCCGCCAACGGCCACGCTCCGCGTCGGGTCGACACACAACATGTATTTGCCGTTCCCGCAGCCGAGGTCCGCGACCACGGACCCGGACGGCAGCGCCTGGACGAACTGCTTGATGCGCGGCCACGGGTTGTACCGCGTGCTGCTGAAGTGGTCCGCCACCGTCTCGTAGAACTCGTGCACGAACTGCTGCTCGACCGCCGTGGGCGCGAGCGACTCTCCGCTCTGTTGCCGCTCAGCCTCCGCTTGTTCTTCTTCTCGAATCTTGAGCTTCCGCAGTCGCTCCTGCTCGAATTGCTCTTGCGTCGCGCACTGAACCGGGAAGTCGCACTCGCACGGCGTGATCTGCACCTTACGGAACGTGATGGAGAGGCGGCGCCTGCGTTCGACGCGTGCGCCGTCGATAACGTCAAAGAGCCGCGGTTGGATCGCGTGCGTCCACTCGTAGCGGCTCGCGCCCGTCATGACCACGAGCGAGCGCGGGGGCAGCAGTACGGGCTCCACGCCGTCAACCGCGTCTGCATCTGGCCGGCGGAACTCCATGACGATCTCGTTCTCAAGACTCAGCGACGCGATGGCCGTCGTGAAGGCCGCGTGTGTGTCAATGTGCGCGGCGATGCCCTGGCCCGGCAGGTACTCGTTGACCGTGATCTGGTCGGGTGCGTGGCCGTCCATGGCGTTGGCGTCCACGATCTGCTCGACGAGCCGCGAGAGCAGCGGAGGCATGGCCAAATCTCCTGCTGCTGCTTCTCCCTCGTTCTCGGGCAAGTCGCACCGGCGCGTCTCGTAGTTGAACACGAAGCCAAAGTGCTGCACCTGCCGCGCGCGCACCGTGTTCTCCCAGTGCTTGCGGCCGTCGCGATCGAAGAACGCGAGCAGCTCGCGCTCCTGCGCCTCCGAGATGAACTCGGGCGTGAGCTGCAGCCCCGGCACGCGCGCTGACGGGTCCGAGAGCGCAAGCGCACGCGAGATGCTCGGCACGCGCAGCAACTGGTCGCGCGCCTCCTTGTCCTTGCGTGGGAGCGCGAACTCGGCGTACATGGCGCGGCCATGAAGCAGCGCGCACGGCTGCTTGTGCAGCAGTTCCCGACAAGCAGCGGCTTGTTCTCGGGTACCGAACTCCACCAGCACCGCCCGCCGCGCGCTCGAGCTGTACAGGACGCGCTTTACGGCGTCGTCACCGCCGGAAGACGCGAGTAGATCGCACAGGAAGCGGCGCAGCTTGGGCTCGGCAATGAGCGCCTCCTTGATGCGGCGGCTCATGGTGAGCTTGAGGAACGGGCTCGGCTGGTCATCGCCCACGAAGTCCGCGATCGCGAGTGCCGGGGCGTCGGTAGCGGCGTCAGCAGCGGCCGAAGACGCCGACACCTTCGTCATGTCCATCGGATTTCTTCATTGCCCTTTGTGCGTGTGTCAAAGACGCTTGTTCGTTGTAGTGACGCGTCATTATAGCGAAATAAGACACACACATTCAACGTACTGTGCGTTTCTTAACCAAACATAGTACATGCTCAAGCGGACAAGAACACCTTGATGCAACATGGCATGCCAGACATGTTCGCGCATCCTCTGCCTACCCGGACGACTCGTCATGGCGCTCCCAGACGCAAAGCTTGCCGTAAAAGTCGGGTGAGACGATGGTGGGGTCGTACGGGTGCCACCGCACGTCACGGGTCAGACCCGAGGGCTTCATGTTGAACACCTCGACCAGGTCGCCCGAGATCACGTCGTACACGTACACGCGGCCGTCGGCCGAGCCCGTGAAGATGTACTTCTGTGCGGTCGAGTGCAGCGGCGAGAAGTGGCAGCGGATCAGCGTCTCTACGACCACGTGGCCTCGGTATGTCATGACGGACTTGTTGTGCGGGTGCTCGGCGGGCTTGCGGTACCGCCCAGGGTACGCCTGGTACCGATAGTCCCACGAGAACGGCCGACAGTAGTCGGGCAGCTTGTCGAAGTCGTCCGACGAGTAGCACTTGCGGATGTCCCACAGCTTGCACGACTGGTCCTTCGAGTTGGACACGAAGTAGTACCCGTCGTCGCGCGAAGAAATGTACGTCAAGCCGTCCGTGTGGCCCGGGAACACGCCCTGCGGCTTCGGGTTGGCCTCCGACAGCACGCGCCGGTCCCAGAGCTTGATGAGAGCGTCATCCGAGCCGCTCACGAACACGTTCGAGCGCATCGGGCCGTCCACGAACGCGATCGCGTTGATGTCGTCGTCGTGGCCGATGGCGTGGCACACGGGCATCTGCACCTGCATGTCGTACAGAATGACGCTGCTGCGCGACGTGCCGGCGACAAACTCTGTGCCGGCAGCGTTCAAGTCGAGACACCAGACGCCGAAGCGGCCGTACGGCCCGTAGTTCATGCGCAGGCCGCGACCGCGCTGCATGAGCGGGAACACGTGCTCCTTGCCGTCATTGTCGTAGTCGACGCTCACCATGCGGATGTTCGAGTTGATGCTCGAGTACATGACGTACCGGTCGTCGGGCGTGAACTTGGCGTCCGTCACGGTCCAGCTCACGTCGCGCACTGGCAGCGCCGAGCTGCGCGTCCAGTCCGTCGTGTCGTACAGCAAGATCTCTCCGCGCTGGCCCGCTGTGAGGAAGCTGGACCCCGTGCTGTTGAAGCCGCCGCAGTACAGCCGGTCACGCACATAGTCGACAACCTTGCAGTGCTTGTTCTTCTGGAACGGCATCAGCGCCTCCTGCAGCTTAACCTGCTGGATGTTGGACGTCCTTCCCGTCTGTTCCCGCCGTGCGAGCGTCTGCAGCATCACCAGCGCCCGATTCTTGCCCAGAGTCTTGGAACCGGCAGTGGAAGGTGCTGGGTGATCTTCTTCCGAGTCATTTGATGGCTTGAAAGCAGTGTCGTCGCGGTATCCTCGTAGTTGGTGCGCGATGCGCTCGTTCTGCACGAGTTGCCGCTGTTTGCACTCGTGGTCCGAGCGCCAGAACTGCTGGGGGAAGTACCGGTCGCCGTCAAACACGCGGTCAATGTTGGCACGCTCGCCTTCCGTCAGAAATGTGGCGTCCTTGGCGTTCGCGGCGGCGTACAGCTCGCGCATGTCGGAGTACTCGCCATCGTCGTCGTCGTCCGACTCGGAGCCCTCGATCTCGTGCTGCCACTCCGAGTCGTCTTCGTCTTCGTCGACGCCGGACCCACCGTCCGTCCACCGCAAAGCCATCCTCCACAGCTCGTTCAGCGAGTCAATTGTGGCCGCCGCGCCTGTAACCGAGTGCGCAAGGGCTACCGGCCGAGCGAACGACCGCGAAGGGTACCAGTGGAGAGTGCGAACGCGGGGCTTCTTTACTGGGCACCTGTCTGACTGCGTTCTGCCGCGCCTCGGTCGGGATCAAGCGCGGAGGAGAACCGATCGATGCCCTCGTTAGGCGTCGTTGCTGTTCTTTTTCTTCTTTGCTTGCGCCGACGAAGAGAGCGCATCATCCCAAGATCTCTGGCTAACCTGAGATTACGCTGAAATAACCTCTGAATTAGTGAAATTGAGCTAAAACCACGAAGAGTGCGTAATCAGACGCGCACCGTCAACAGGCGCAGAGACTGGAGCGATACCGACAGTACTGTAGTATATACACACAATACCGGTTTTATACCGTCATCATGCAGTATTCTTCGGAATTTTTGATGTTTGACCACCCCAGCAGATCCTTCCCCAAACGGTTGAAGCACTGCACCACCCGAAAGATCTCGTCATTCCTGCTCAAGCGAACTGATAACCTTACGTAGAGAAGCATGGGCGGGCGGGACCACACGGTGCCGGCGGTGTACGGCATCTTCTTTATGCTGGGCGTCGGCTCGTCGCTGCCCTGGAACGTGTTCATCACGGCGCAGGGCTACTTCGCGCACCGGCTGGAGGGCACAGACTACGAGGGCTCATTCCTCAACTGGTTCTCCATGGCCTTCAACGTGGCCAACTTGATGACGATGCTCGTGCGCACCGTGTGCATCGGCGAGCGCATGCCCTCAGCCGTCAAGTCCACGTTCGCCGCGCTCGTGGTCATCATCGGCGTCATGTTCAGCCATTGCTTGCTCACGCGCATGCCGGACTATCAAGGTACGAACGGGCTGGCTTGCGACGCGCTGATGGATGCGACCGTTGGTCGGCTCACTCGATTGATTCGTAGGGTACGGATTCTTCTACTTGACCATGATGAGCATCCTTGTCGTCTCGGGCGCGTCGACCATCATGCAGGACGGGTTGCTGCGCATTTCCCCCAAGTTCCCGCCGCAGTACACGCAGGCCATCATTGCGGGCCAGGCGATGGCGGGACTCGCGGTCTCCACATCCAACTTTGTCATTCTGTGGGCCGACCGAAGCAGCCCGCAGCTGCTGCTGGCGCTGCATGAAGATGCCGATTTGTGCGCGTTCCTTTACTTTGTGCTCGTGTTCCTGACGCTCGTGGTGTGTGTCGTGGCGTTCGGTCTGCTGATTCGCATGGAGATCTTTCGCCACTACCAGAACGTTGACCACCCGGCGCACAAGCTGCACCGCAAGCACAGCAAGCCATACCTGACAGGTGACGTGACGTCCCCAACGGACACTGACGATTCGTCGAAGGAACTCCTGCTTCCAGAGGGTGAGGAGGGGATCGAGGTCACCCACGACGGCAAGGTCGACCTGGTAGAGCTCGCGTACAAGATTCGGCTGTACTCCGGCACGGTGTTTTTGGTGTTTGTCGTCACGCTGGGTGTCTTCCCGGCGCTCACGTCGTCGATCAAGTCGACGCAGCCGGCGCGCGGGCGGTTCTTCCGAGATCTTTTCACGCCGTTCACGCTGATCCTGTTCAACCTGGGCGACTTCCTCTCGCGCCTCGTGGCCGCCTCCTTGCCGGAGCCGTCGCCGAGGAAGTTGCTGCTCGGCGCGATCGCGCGCTTCCTGTTCATCCCGCTGTTTCTGTTGTGCAACCTGCAGAACGACCAGCATCAGGTCATCACGATCGTGCTGTTCAACAGCGACGTGCTGGCGCTGCTGTTCCTGCTCACGTGCGCGTTCTCCAACGGCTTGCTGACCACGCTGGCCTTCATGTACTACCCGCGCGTGCTCGAGTCCAACAAGGAGAAGGAGCTCGGCGGCACCACCATGATCTTCATCGTCTCGGTCGGACTCACGGCCGGATCGCTCATGTCATTCCTGCTTCCCGCCATCCTCAAGCCGTGAACCCATTTTGCATGCTGCAGCAGTCATACTGGACGTGTAACACTAATACAAGCAACAGTATTACTTCCATTCAAGCCGAGTATTTATTATGATCATTACATAATTACGGGTACAGTACTAGTGTTTCGATAGTACATATAATACTAGCTCATACGATGGAGGTTACGTCGTCACCGCTTTCCCAACGTAACCTTATCCTCCGGTCGCCAGCCAAAACCCAAAGGAAACCCACCACCGCAGACAACGAGAAAGGACGGATCGGCGGCATCATGGCGTCCAAGCTCGAGTATCTCCAGCGCTATATGTCGGGCGGCGCCGGTACGTTCACGTCACGATCACCTGCGTGAAGCCCTCGCGTGCCCTGTGGTTCTCCACCGCTTCATTCGCGTGAAAACCCGCGCGAAAGGACGTTATTACTGACGCTGTGGTGCCCTGTTGTGTTGTGTAGGCGGCGACGCGGAGAAGAAGAAGAAGCGCAAGAGCAAGAAGGAGAAGAGGAGGAAGGAGGGAGCAGTAACCCTGGGCACGTGCGTCGTGGATGAGGACCATGAGTGGGAGCAGGACGCGCCCAGCCGCGACGACATTGAGCAGAAGTGGGAGCTGGACGGCGGCGAAGGTGAGGCCCATACGATAGCACTGTCCAACACTGCGACGTGTACTGTGTATTATACAGCGGCGACTCAGGTCTGGATGACTTTCTCTGAGCAGATGAGATGCCGGTGGTGGTGGCCGAGGGCAACGACGTCGTCGAGGCGCAGGACCTGCCCGTCTACGTGAACGCCGAGGCGTTTCTGGGCGAACTGCAGGCCAAGAACGAGGCGGCTGCCAAGGGCAAGGACGAAGATCTTTCACCTCCTCGGAAGACGTCGACGCGTCGTGGCAATCACGATAGCGACGATGACGCGGCATCACCGCCTCGACGTCCTCGACGACGACGTTCGTCTGAATCAGACGGAGACGATCGCTCGCCACCGCGCAAGCGGAAGGAACAACCCAGGCGAGGGGAGGATAGCGACGCGTCTCCTTCACGAGTAGCGACACGAAGGAGATCAGCGAGCGATGATTCACCCCCGAGACGTCAACGACCGATGGAGGAGCCGTCGGTTAAGAAGGAGCGCACACAGAGTCGCGAACGTGGACGTCGGAGTCGTTCGCAGTCGGATACTTCGCCGCCGCGATGCATTGAGCGCGAAACCCAGGCCGAGGAGCCTGCACGAGCCAGCAGCGGTCGTGGACGAGATCGTGAGCGTCGTGTTGACTCGATGGGACGCGATGTTGTCAAGCGTGAAGTGAAACGCGAAGACGAAGACGCGTCTCCACCACGTAAGCGTCAATCGCCGTCAGTGTCTCACAGCAACATGCGTGGACGCTATCGTGAGCGCCGGGTGGACTCGATGGATCGTGATGTGGTGAAGCGCGAAGTCAGACGCAATGACGACGACGTGTCCCCGCCTCGTAAGTGCCGACCACCCTTGTTGCAACGGAGCAGCGCACGTGGACGTGATCGCGAGCGTCGCGTGGATTCGATGGGGCGCGATATCGTCAAGCGCGAAGGGAAAAATGAAGACAACGATGCATCTCCGCCTCGTCGTCGCCAGTCACGCTCTCGTTCCGAGCGCCGACGCTCTTCTTTTCGCGATCGCCGGAGTAGCTCGCGTTCCCGTCGCTCCGATCGGCGCCGAAGCCGCGACCGATCTAGTCCGATCGGAAGACGCTCTTGGCGACGCGATAGCAGTGCATCGCCTCCTCGTCGTACCCGGGACCGTCGGGAAGATCGTTCGAGGAGCAGCTGTCATCGATCTCGATCGACAGAGCGGCGAGACAGTCGTCGTCAACGCCGATCCCCCAGTCCCAGGGATGACAGTCACGATCGGCATGCATCGCGCCGGTCACGTTCGGGCGAGCCAACCAGACGTCGTGATGGCTCGAGCATTCGCCGCCGGCGCTCAGCGTCTGAGTCTGGTGAGCGCGAGTCCCGTCGCGACAACCACGACGACCGCCGCACCGAGTCACCGTCGACGCGAAGAAAGACTTCTACATCGGACACACCTGTCAAGGAGAAAGCGGCTGAGGAACCACAGGAGCCGTCAAGTTCGAAGGCAGCTGGCCGCGGGAAGAAGGATGCCTCGCCACCCGTGAGGGCAGGCCTGTTCACAGCGAAGGAGTTTACAGAGAATCAGAAGGTTGTGGCGCGCAGCAAGGATCTGCTTCACGGCGTGGACGCGAAGGAAATGGGCGCAAACGCGGAGACCGTGTACCGAGACAAGCGTGGGCGCAAGCTCGACATGCTGAACGAGATGATGCGCCAGCAAGAGATTATCGACGGCAAGCGCAAGCGCGAGGAGCGCGAGGAGTACGAGTGGGGTACGGGCAAGGTGCAGAAGCAGGAGCGCCGCTCGCAGCAGGAGCTGATGGAGAGGATGCAGCAACAACCGTTTGCGCGCCACGAGGATGACGAGGAGCTGGAGCGCACACGCAAGGAGCGCGTGCGCGCGTTCGACCCCATCAACAGCAAAATTTTCAAGGAGAACGCGGCGCTGTATGGCGACGGCGATGGCAAGAGTGGCAAAAAGAAGAGCAAGAAGAGCAAGAAGAAGCCGAGCAACAAGCCAGCGTATGCTGGCCCTCCGGCGCCGCCCAACCGCTTCGGCATCCGCCCGGGCTACCGCTGGGACGGCGTCGTGCGCGGCACCGAGTGGGAGGAAAAGATCTTGCTGCGCGAGAACGCATCCACGGCCACGAACGAGGAGATGTACAAGTACGCCGTTGCAGACATGTGAGCGTAAGTGGCGGTGGTGGGGAACCTGGTGAAGGCGAACTATCACTTTCAGTGCAGTTACTACTTTTGGGATGGACGCTACAGCTTAATAAAGGCGGGGGACGAGCGCAGCCGCAGACTCTTTCGCGCTCGGAAAGCCGCTTGATGCGGTTGCTAGCGAGGGGAAGAGCCCGGGGTGGCGAAGAAGCGCGACGCCGATTACTTCTGCTGCTTGTACAGCTCCATCACGCGCTCGACGTCGCGCTTGCAGCCGAGGAAGATGGACGAGCGCTCGTGGATGTCCGTCTATCATCACCACCAGCAGCATCATCATCGGTACGTCAGTCAATAACAAGCATTTTCACACCACGATTAGGCGAGTCGAACGCACCGGGGTGAGGTCGAGCACGCGCTGGGTGCCCGTGGTGGAAATGCCGCCGGCCTGCTCCACGATGAACGACATGGGGTTGGCCTCGTACAGCAGACGCAGCTTGCCTGTCTTGCTCTCGGCGTCCGCCGGGTACATGAAGATGCCGCCGTACAGCAGTGTGCGGTGCACATCCGACACCATACTGCCGACGTAGCGGGCCGCGTACCTGGTCGTTCGCATCCATTTTCCCGATCCAAAGCGTCAGAATGCCAATGCAATCGAGTGCAATTGCCCCCCCTCCCAATGCACGGGAAGAATAACACGTACGGCTTGGGCTGCTTGTTCTTGCACTCGTCCACGAACGCGCGCGTGGGTCCGTCCCAGTGCGCGTAGTTGCCTTCGTTGCACGAGTAGATCTGCGGTCGCATCATCATCGTCGTCAACGTCGTCAGTCTTCCGGTTGCCACCCGTCTAGTGAACGACACGATGTGTTCACCGTCTTGGGCTCGTCCGGGATGCGGATGTTCTTGTGCGACAGGATGAACGTGCCGATCGTCGGGTCGAGCGTGAAGCCGTTCACGCCCTTGCCCCACGTGATGACGAGCTGCGTCGAGCTACCGTACATGCAGTAGCCGGCGGCCACCAGCTTGTTGCCCGGCTGCAGAATGTCCTTGTAACCTCCCTGGCACGCCTCGTCGCGCTGATAGATGGCGAAGATCGTGCCCGTAGACACGTTGCAGTCAATGTTGGACGAGCCGTCGAGCGGGTCGAACGCGATGCAGTACTTGGCTGTTGTTGGGGAGGCAGCAGACAACCGCTAGGACATTCAGAGAGCTGATATCACCTGATCAATCAGAGAAGCAACGTACTTCCGGTGGACGCATTCTCGACGTAGACGGGCTCGGCCTCCTCTTCCGACACCATCACCTCGATCTTGGTGGAGAACTGCACACAAGGCCACATCCCGGTCCAAGTTAGCGCCCCCTTCAAGTCAACGAGGATACCATACCCCATTCCTCACCTTGAGCGCATTGATGAAGATGTCGTTGGCGAGCACGTCGAGCTTCTTGACCTGGTCGCCGGTCGCGTTCTCCGAGCCGTCCAGTCCGTACAGTCCCGTCAGTCCTGTTATCCAAGCAGCAGCAAAAAGATCCTACCCGTCAGCGCATCGCTCCATCATCATCCACACGTCGACGAACAGGGAGGGACGCACCGGCGCGGCGCACGGAGCTGGCGATGACCTTGCAGGCGAGCTCGATGCTCGAGAAGATGAGGCTCAAGTCCTGATTGGCATGGATCTCCTTCTCGGCCAGGATGTAGCGCGTGAGCGTGATGGGGTTCGAGTGGTCGACTTGCTGGGCCATGGCGACGGTGATGCTTGGGTAGTAGTGGCGGCGGGTGGGGAGGGAGCGACGGCCGAATGAGCGGGAGGCGGTGGCGAGCAGCGCGCGCACCGTGAACTGCAGGGGGAAGGGAGAGGAGAGGGGAGGCTTGCGACGAACGGATCCGATTCGGGAATGGCATTGAAGTTCCAGCCCGTCGGGAACAGGTCAGCGAGCTAAGACATGGCAATCACGGTACTTTTGAATCGCGGGTAGGGCTATGAAAAGACAATGGTGACGGTGGGTGTGTCACGGACGTTAAGTCAGAATTTGAGGAACTTTATTTTAGTGCATTTGTCCGAATCGGAGCGTGAGAATCGGACGAATCCTGAAGTATAGCATTGAATGCTCATGTTGGGCACGCCACGCGGAAAAGTGAGGTGACGACGGCTGGCGCAGTGGATGTCACACAAGCGAGGGACACGGGGCGACAGCAGGGCCAGGTTGAGGTTGCTGTCGACGCTCCGTGTCGCGTCGGCATCATCGCCTCCAAGCGGTGGATGCTGTTGACGACGAGAACACGTTACGCGATGATGGATGATGAGGCGGTGAATTATAAAGTGGCTGTGTTCACAAACCCACCTCGCCCATGCACGGCGACTGCGAAGTGAGCTGAAGCGCTTGCGGGTTGATTGCTGGCGAGAGAGTATCATTGGTCACTATCACGGGGGAAGACGACGAGCTCCATGCGAATCAAAGAGCGCCGCTTGGAGTCGACCTCGTGTCATTGCAAATCTTGGCGCGTCCGGTCGGTCCGTCCGCGTGCGATGCGATGCAATTTCCATAGACACGACATCCGGCGCCGATTGTCGAGATGCTAATAGGGCTGTCTGTAAGTTATCACAGTGTATTTATGCGTGCAGAGGAGTCCGCCGCCATTGTGACCTGTGACCTGATCCACCACCATGTTCTGGTTGCGAACGATACGCAAGATGATGCAGCAACAACGCGCAGAGCTCAAGGCGAGACAGACCACGACAGCTACAGTGTACCGGACAGGCAAGGCGAAGAAAAAAAAATACGGGGGTGGCATTAGAGCCGTCGCATCGCTTCTACAAGTAGCCTGCCAACTCAAGCGGCGCCTGTTAGAGAACGCCTTACATCTTGTTCATGGAGGCAACGTCGACCGACTGAACGTAGTCCTCGAACTGCTCAATGGCGTCCGTCACGTCGTCCAGGAGCACGAGGTCGTCCACAATGATGCACTGCACGAGCAGCTTCTTAATGCCGAAGGCGACGGGCACGAGCTTGTGGCCCTCGCCCCACGAGAGACCCTCAATCTTGGTGGCCTTGATCTTGGCGGCCAGCTCCTCGAGGTCTGTCTCGGCCTCCCACGGCTTGACCTCGATCACGACCTGCGAGCGCTCGACCGGCTTCTTCTTCTCCTTCTTGGCGGCGGCGGCCTTCTCGGCGCGCTTGGCAGCGGCAGCCTTGGCCTCTTCGTCGTCCTCCTCCTCGTCGTCGTCACCGAAGAGGTCGTCGTCGTCGTCCTCCTCCTCCTCCTTCTTGGCGGCCTTCTTGGGCGAGGCGGGCGCCTTGGCGGGGGCAGCAGCCGGGGCGGCGGCCTTGGCGGCCAGCACGGCGCGTAGGCCGAGCTTGGCAGCGATGTGAATGTACCAGCGGTAGACGTTCGGGTACTTGCTGGCCTCCGGCACGGCCGGCAGCTTGGCGAAGAGCTCGGCGTCCGCGGCGCTGAACGAGAAGCCCTCGATGTAGCTCTTGGACGTCAGGTAGCCGTTCAGCTTCTTGAGGCCGATGTCCTTGTCGAGCTGGTCGAACTGCATGCCCATGGTGACGGATTGATCGAAAGCGCTGGCTTTGGTCGAGACGAGAGCTTACGGAAAGTGCCGCCGGATCTTTGCGATGCGAGCGCGAGTTGCAATCCGGTTGATACCGGAGGGGGGAGGCTGCGAGGGGAGGGAGGCCAGGCAGCGGAGGAACAAGGGCCAACCGCTGCTAGCTGTACCGACCCGGCGCGAATCTTGCCGAGTTTATTGCGCATGAGGTATTACGCATACTGGGAACAAGGTGTTTGCAAATCGGCAAAACGAGCGGATCTGGACGCAACTGGAGCAACTGGACGCGTCACTGCGGAGCTCTAATCGAGTGACAGTTGTCTTGTCCAAGGAGAACAGCCGCAATTATACGCAATTACATCTTTTATACCGATACGGTCCAGCTTGTGCCAGGACACAGACACTTTCGCCACGAGTGTAGCCATCTTGGTGCTTGCAGGGTAAACGCGCACATTTTTTCTTCTTGATGGCTTTTTATGCTTTCGACGTAAATTTTCGGCGCGGGCGTGCGCAATTGCGCAATGGTGAGCTGGAATGGAGCGTGGCGTCTGCTTCTAGTTGAGGTGTATCTCGTGTGCGCTGTGTCGGCTTTTTGAGTGCGTTAAGGGCCAGAATGCGCACCACAGCTGGGCGGGGACAGTCGTTTTGCTGCCATGAGAACATGCAGCGATGCTCAGCGCGCGCTGTGATCGGCGCGGAGCCTGTGCATGTGCAATGCTGCTTACAAGAACCAAGTGATAGCAATATGCTCGCGAAATTTTGGAAATCATGGTGGATAATGCGTGGGTGAACGTGCTGGCGCTGAACCCACCGAGACTCACGCTGGCAGTTCACATTCTGAAGAGATCTGGCAGTATTCCGACACCAGCACACTCCCGACGTCGCAACTTGACAGCGACCACACAGCAAGCTGTTCGAGTCGAGCATTCGCAGCCCGGCTCTCATCATGCGTCCGGGAAGAACACCCGGCGGGTGTTCTCGTACACTTGGGCGGCCAGTGCCTCCATCGGCTCTCCGCGGACACCGCTCAGTACTTCAAGCACTTGGCTGTGATGTTGCACGCAGCGTGTTGTGAGTCTCCGTGCGGGTTTTCGTCAGTCTATCAGCAATGTGAGGCGTACATGATTGCGCACGGCTCGTTCCGCCCCTTGACGAGGCAGCCGTCCTCATACCTCTCGGCCTTCTTGGAGGGCCACGAGGTCTTCACGTGGCTAAAACTAGCGTGCGTGGATCGGATGTCACACCAAGGCGCGTCTAGAGCAAGATTTAAAGGCAGCGATGTGCTGTAAGCAGCGCGGCCCGGCACGGCAGGGCGCTAAGTAGTCCCTGCCAACAGCTTACCGGTCTCGATCATGAGGCGGTCGAGCGGGATGGCCTTGACGCACTCGAGGTTGTCAGCAGTCTTTAGCGAGCATCCGTTCACGCCTAACACCAAGAAGAGCATTGATCCGTGACGAAGCCTGACAGCAGAGTGTTCAAGTCAAAATAGGGAAAGAGAATGACGCACCAATGTAGAGACCGAGCTCGACCAGCTTGAGCATCTCATCCATTTCGCCCGTGAACGAGTGAACAACTCCGTGAGTAAAGCGCGAGCGGTTCTTGGCGATCATTTCTGACACCATTAGCAGCATAAAGTGTTAGAGCCGCAAGCAGCCACATATGAGGGACTGCTTCCTGGGTCGTTTGGGCCAATTATCAGTCCCCAGCTCACCGTAAAAGTCGTCGTCCGTGTTACGATTGTGCAGGAACATGGGCAGCCTGGTCTTCTCGGCCAGCAGGAACTGCTGCTCGAAGTACTTGAGCTGCGTCTGCTTGTCACAAAACTCGAGACGGTCGTAGTCCAGCCCGCACTCGCCGATCGCCACCACCTAAACCGATGGACGCATGAGCCCAGCACCAACGCGGAATTAATCACAGCTCGGCTTGAAACACGAAGCTGAGACGATCATTGACACCTCACGCACCTTCCCCTCGCTCGTGCCTACCTCGCAGGCGGCAAGCAGCTGCGCAAAGTACTCATCGGGGCCGACGCCGGCCGCGTTCTGCTCGAACTCACCGCAGCGCGTCGGGTGCACGCCCACCGTGCAGAAGAGCTGCGGGATCCCACGCTGCTCGGATGAAGGCGAGTGCTTGCGAACCAGCGCCAACGCCGACCGACTCTCGTCCAGCGAGCCAGCTAATACACATAGACGACATGGTGACAACGCATACCCGCAATAAGACCAACGATCATCCCACATTAGCAGGGGCAGACGCTCAGCATTATACAGAACTCACCGGTGACGATGATCTTGTCGACACCGATGGCACCCGCTCGCGCCAGGACGGTCGCAAAGTCGTCCTATGAGCGAGAAAGGCCGTCGTTCAGGCAGTCAGGATCACTTGCAGAGAGTAAATCGACCGCAGGAAGAGCGCACCTGGTGGCGCTGCTTGCCGCGGTAGCTGCCCGTGAATACGGAGTCCGTCAGGTTGGCGCCGATGTCGATTATGCGCGGGAGCGAGCGCCCCGCCGCCGCCGCCGCACTTTCCGTCGCCATTTTGGCACTCCGCATATCCAGGTCAAGATGACCGAAAAAGGCAACCAAAGACGAATGCTAAGTTCGCAACAATAAGCATTAAGTGCGGTCCATTAGGTTCGCAAAGGAAGTTGAAGTTTCCGGTTGGGTGCCGTGGCGATTCGTGCGCAAAAAGCTACTCGCATGGTATGCAAAACTCAAGTCAAAATGGAAGAAAGCGCGCGAACGTTAACAGAGTTGGCGCGCTTTTTCCCTCACTTGATATCAAATCAACAGAAGCTCTTCACTTGTCTACTTGGCTGGGATGGCGCGCGGGAAATGGCTGTCGAGCGCCGAGCGCGAGCGCATCCTGGAGCTGCAGCGCGACGGGCTGAGCATTGGAGCGATCGCCGCGCGCGTGAACCGCAGCTACCACTTCGTGTACCGGCACCTGCGCGGCAAGACCGGCTTCAGGCGGCGCGCAGATGAGGGAGATGACCGCGCGCTGCATCCCACCAGGAAGCGGGTGAAGCTGTCTGAAGCTGTCAGCGGCGCGGACAGCCCCGCGGAACTGATGCGAGCCACGAGTGAGTGCTCGGTTGCGATGCCAACGTGGACTCGGCTGGTTTTGTCCCCATGTGAGCCGCTGGTCGTGAGCGCTTCTCCTCTGGTTACATCTCCGATCGCGATGGCCCAGGATGCGCTTGAAGCTGTCGATGAGGATGACGACTCCTGCGAGCCAATCCCGTTCTCTCCACTCGGCGCGACTGGGCCATCGACTTGTACGTTCGCACACCCGTTCGGCCAATCGTCACCAGTCCACGAGTTCCGTGAAGCGCCAGTCGAACGGTACCCACCTCCAGCAACAGAGATCCGCGACGACGAAGGCCCGTCAAGAAGCAGCGGCGTCGACCAAACATCACTGGCTCGGACTGTGACGCCCATGGAGCCGCCGAAGCTGAGCCCTACGTGGGTGAACGCCAACGACTTCGCAGAGGCGTCCGTTCTACCTGAGCATCATGAAGAGTATGACCTACCGACTGCACATGGAGCAGGAGCCGAGCCTGAGCGAGAACTTGCGAACACCAGCTTGGCCCTCTCGGGTCTCTTCTCAAACCTGCAGGATGAGATCTGTCGCCTGAGTCGTCCGCATTCGATCGGGTTCTACGACGCGCAGTTGCTGCAGCTGCTGGTCCAGTTCCAGGCCGACGTGCTGCTGCTCACGAGGCAGAGATCCTGCACCGACAACGCTGACGCGTATTGGGATGGCGACAACCAGCCAGAAGTGGAGCAAGACGACCAGGACGGCGACGGCGGCAAAGTGATGGCGCCGTCGTGGATTCCAGCGGATGACCCGAGCGAAGCCGCGACTGGATGACTGGATGACGGACACCTCAACCACCCACCGTAGTTCCTGCTGCCGCGGACGCCTGGCTCCAAACACTGTCGTGGCATGCTTGGTCCATTCACTGATCAATCTATTTATCCCATAACACGCCTCGCACTTAACCATGGATCTCCGTCATCCATTGGTTTGCTGCTTCACAAGCCTGTTGATGCGAGTGCATGCAGAGCGCTCGGGTTGATAAGGTGGATTTACATTTTTCTTTCTTTTACTTTCTGGCGCGGTTGGTTGGTCTTGCAGTTGATTTGCTCTTGTTGTGCCGCTTTGGGTTACTATGCGCCCTAACTCGAAGTGACCGGCGAGCACGTCTTGATCTTCTTGACCAGGTTCTCGGCGCTCTTCGCTTCCTCTAACTCTAATTTGCGCTTCGCTATCAGCGATGACGAGGCCTCGTCATGCGAGTTCGTGGACGATGACGAAGAAGCTGATGACGAAGAAGCTGATGACGAAGAAGCCGATGACGGAGACGGCTCGGATGTTCCGTTCGCCGTCCCGTTCGCTTGGTGGCTCGCTTGGCCGTCGGCGTCTTCGTCGCCATGTCCGTTCGCAGTCTTCGCAGTCGCGTCGATCGACTTCAACGCGATCTGCGGGACCGTCGTCGACTTGACCACCATCTTGAGCTTCTTCTTTTTCTTGTGCGCAAGCACGCTGCCACCGAAGAACGAGGACGTGTCATCCTTCGACTTGGTAGGCCGCTCCGGCAGCTTCAGCTCATGCTCGTCCTCGTCCTCGTCCTCGGGGCGGACTTCAAACGCCATGTTCACCTTGTCGCCGCCGTGCTTGTCGTCCTGCTGCTTGTCTGCTGACGAGGATTTAGCCGAGTTGTCACTCTCGTTGTCGTCATCGTCGTAGTAGTCGACAAGCTTCAGCGACTGAGGGGGCGTACGGCACGGGATCTCCTCGTCGGACAGCGCGTTCTTGCCCAATCCCGGAGTGAACCCGCCGGGCGGAGGGCGGTCGTCGTCGTCCTTCTCCCAGTACATCTCCTCTTCGGCGTCGATTGCGCTCTGCTCGACAAACTGTGGCGGCTTACTCTGGGCGCCAGAGTCGCCGACACCGTTGCTTCGCGCATCCATGTTCACGTCCGAGGCGCCAATGTGGTGATCCACGTACCGAACGCGGATGGCGTTAAACACGATCGGGCACTCGTCCTTGTAGGTCTCGTAGAACTTGGTGTAAACGTGCTCCACGAGCGACGTCAGGTTGGTCTGTAGGCGTGAACAATACACTATGTCAGCCACGAGTATCCGTAATGTCACATCACATGGATACCACCAAAAGTTGCTCACCTTTTCAATGAATGCGATAAGCTCCAGTATCGCTGAGCTCACGGCACCAGTGTTGGGCTTCCCGACCTCGAGGTTTGAGAACGCGGCGGCGAGAAGGTTGTTCTGGATGATGAAGCGCGAGAAGAACGCCTCGGCTCGTGCGGCGCATGCCTTAAGGAACTTGACCGCGTCTGTGAATAGCAAGCGCGAAGCAATATGTCAGCTTCTTCGCTTGGGCAACCAAAAGAACAGAGCAGGTTTTGTTGTCAGCGTACGAATGACGAAGAGCTTGTTCTTGGATCGCAGCATTTGCTCGACGTATGCGGCGATGGGTTGCCGCCCAAACAGGTACTTCACGCGGTAGCCGTGGTTCTCGGTGCAAAATGTGAGCAACTCCATGATGCTGTCGTGCAAGTCGAACAGCACAGACGACTCCGTGTCGTCAACTGACGTGTACTTGAGCGGCTGAAGCAGCCAATGCATGTAGTTCGGGTACAGCACGTTCAGGAATTTGTCGTCCTGTCAGTGGCCGAGCAAAAACAACCACGCTGGTTAGTCCAAAGTCGGACGACAATACTTCATACCGCACACGACATAACATACTTGACCGAGCGGGATACGGAACACTTCGCGTAGTAGCGTGAACAACTGCACGCGTGTGGACTCCAGACGCTCAAATACCACGAGCAGCGCTGTGAAGAGGGACGATCCCTGGTTCCAAACGAGCCGGTCTTTGTCGGAGGTGGGCGACGCGACGCATTTGCCCTCGCTCGCCAGATACGCTCGGAGACGGTCGGGTCCTTGATACAGCAGCAGCGCGTTCAGAATGTCGACGACGAGCGTTATGTCCTTGACCGACGACTCGGGGCTGCCTAAGATGCCGCCAAACGCCTCGAACAACGCGCCGTCGCCAAACAGATTTTCAACCAGCTCGCCGAACGCCGGAGGGGGGCCGAACAGCCCGTCGCGTCGCTGCTGGGGTGCAAACCTGTCGAGCGGCCGCGTTGTGCGGACCAACCGCAGGACTTCTTTCAACAGTCCGAGCCCGTCTGACTGCTTATCGGTGCCCTTGACGAGATTTTTCCTGTTGCCAGCCAGTCAATTGAACCTGGAGTCAGCATCAACTTCATGATAGCGAGCGACCGTCCTGAGGCGAGTGGCACTTACATTTCCTTCCAGTACTCCTCCGTCTCGGAGATGTATGTCAGGATGAGGTAATTGTTCTCGTTGACCATGTGGTCAAGCAGGATGACCGTCGGGTCCGGCAGCGAGCGCACTAGCACATTGTCCTTAATGACGTGGATGCGGAAGTTCATGTGCACGCGTTCGAGAACTGACCGGTCCGGAATCGGGATCACCTGGTCTCAATTTGCCATACACGTGACGAACAGCATGACAATTATTAGACACGAACTAACACATTCCACTATCAGCAGGCAGACGCACATCCTTGTGGTTCATGCCGGCTTCCAGGTCGGCCCGAAAGTCGATCTCCTTGAGCAGCCCCGGGTTGTACCCGAACACGCCGACGACCGAGAGGAAGTTGTCGTCGTTCAGCAGCGCCTCGATCAACGAGCGGTCGCACAGCTCCACTGTTATTCGAAGGTGAGTATTGGGCACGAGGTGGCACGTGAGCTACCGGTCGCCAGAGATTCCACCCTCCGAAGCCAACAAGGGACGTACGCAGTCCGTAGAACACGTTGAAGATGCGATGCAGCACAGCCTTGTCGTCGCCCAGCTCGCACAGATCGAACATGTCGAGCAGCTTGACAATGTACGCGCCATCCTGCTCATCCAGTCACAGAGTGAGCACCATATCAATCGATCGACGCCGTCTACCAACACTGACTGCGCCAGTTATAGACCTTCTCGAGCAGGCTATCGACCACGCCAGCGCGCACGCCGAGAGTCGCCTTCGTCTTGAGCAGTATCAGCAGATCATCCAGGTGCTCCACGTCGCACGGCGGCAGTTCCTCTCGCCTGTTCCTGCATTTACAGCACGTGAACGCCCATGAGCCACCCGACCAGCGCGGTTATTCTTCGCGCTCGAGACCGACGCACGTACTCGCGCTTGCTGTCCGGCCCAAACTCCGACAGGAGCTCGTCCATGTTCAACGCGCGGCTCCCTCCCTGCCCCCTTGTTCCTCCTTCCTCCGGTCGTGACGCACGAAGGGAAGCGAATTCAGACGCCTCGACCACGCCCGGACCCGCGACGCTCGTTTCCTGTCCTCAGTCAGTCGCTTGCACTGGCACACACGCGCAGACGGAAGAGTAGCGCGGCGAAGAGAGCGACGACGAATGAATGCCCTTCTCCCGTCGTCCTTTCCCGATAGTTAAGCGCTCGTTTTCCCCCGCCGGCAGTTTGCGCGCGGGCTTTTTCTTCGTTTTCGCCTTGCTTTTGGTTCACCTGTAGCGGCAGAGTGATGATCGGTAGGTGTAACCTACCGTAACCTGATTGAATGGTAGTTTACATCGAAAAATACGATCAAAGTGGTGCAACCTTCTTCGTTCTCAATCAGAAGTCAAGCGTTTCCGTAATTTATGCAAGCACTTGCTAAAAATTACCGTAAAGCTGATTATTCGCTGTGCGGCGATTGTTGGCGGCCGCGACACGCTGCAGCCAGTTCAGGGATGTGCAGCAAAATTTCGCAGTGTAGACACCACTCGCCGCCTTGCGACGCACTCATTGCAGCGAGCGACGCCATTGCGCGCGTGGCGCCTCGTCGCTTAGTACTCGTCGTCCCAGCCACAGAGGTGCAGCTCTCAGCGCGATTCGGTAACCTTTAGGCGCGTGATGTGGCCGTTTTGCAGGAGCGTCAAGTAAATTATTCGTTGCACTTCGGACGACCGGTAGTTTACAGCGAATAGCACCGAAACTTACGGGCATGCCTTGACCTGTCATCGTCCAATCGCCGCCCATCCTGTCAATTCCGTCCGTTTTGACCAATCGAACGTTATTACTATACCCATCAGCGAATTTAAGCCAATCTAAACGCAACAGCTTCTAATGATCTTCAATCGTCTTGCCTCCAAAAAAAATACTCCCTCCGGATCAAAAAAATTGTCAGATAAAAAATCAGTTTGACCCAAAATAATTGTCCAATTACATACATTCATTTTATTGGTAGAAATTGTTTGTTTGGCTCTGCTATGTCGAAAAAGAAACGATTTAGCCAATAGCTGCACAGGGTCTCTCGACACCAAAAACTCATTACCAAGGTTATTTTGTGAAATGCGCTTGTCGCAATGAGATTTGCGCGCCAACGACGAAGAGTTGTGATTTGAAAAATGGCATCACAACCACCACCTTTTCCTCCGCCGCCACCAGCAGCACCTCCGTCATCGCCGCAGAGGAGAGGCGATCTGTCGCCTGCCGAGCGCGTGAGCATCGTCGGTATTCTGCTTGACGAGTTGAAGGACAGAAACACAGAAGCGAGGGGTGATCAGCAGGGTGACGGTGCGGTTTAAGTGCAGCACGAAAACCGCGAGCCGTCTACGGAAGGCCACTGCCGACGGCCTAGAGAAGGAGAACGCGCTGCCGGACTTTGGCATGGATGCGAGAAAGCACTGCGGTCGTAAGAAACTGGAACTCTCGCTGGGGAGTCACAATCGCTCAGTTCCTCTACGACAGCGCGGCAACATGCGCAGTCTGGCCGCTGCGCTTGGCGTCCCCAAGGCGTCCGTCCAACGAGCGCTGGCGGCTGGGGAGATCAAGCGCCACTCGAACGGCGCCAAGCCTCTGCTGACCGACTCCAACAAGATGAGGCGTCTGGTGTTCTGCTTTTCGTTTGTAGACGGTGGTACGTATGCGTTTGATTCGTTTGATGGCAGGATTCATATAGACGAGAAGTGGTTTTATCTTACGTGAGGAGATCGAACCTACTACTTGGCCCCAGACGAGGAGCCACCGCAGCGCGCCGTCCAGTCAAAGCACATCATTACCAAGGTTATACTCCTCGCCGCGGTGATGCGGCCGGTCATCCAGGTCTGCGCGATGCTGTTTGACGGGAAGCTAGGCATCTGGCCGTTCGTGGCCACGGAGGAGGCGCAACACTCGTCCAAGAACAGGCCAGCGGGGACTCTAGAGGTAAAGGCAGTCAACGCCGACCGCGATGAGCACCGCCGGGTGATGCTGTGTAATGGGTCCGAATTCCCATTACATGGTACAATCCGATTACAGATTGGTGTGTGGTACACACACACTTCCGTCATGGAAGAAGGCGTGACGTAAACATGGGGA
>JAADXW010000297.1:0-26300 GCA_023337975.1 Phytopythium ostracodes
CCCCACCTCCAATACTGCAAGCGAAAGAAGACGCCATGCCTCACCAAGGCGCACCGAGCCGCGCGGATGAAGTGGGTCAGGGACCACACTCGCGATCGCACAGACTGGGCCACTGTGATCTTCTCTGACGAGAAGAAGTTCAACCTAAACGGTCCGGATGGCTTTAAACACTACTGGCACGACTTGCGGGAGGAGAAGGAGTCATTCTTCAGCCGTCAGAACGGCAGTGGTTCACTCATGGTCTGGGGCGTGTTCTCGGCCAAGGGAAAGGCGCCGCTCGCGACTCTTGTCGGCCGCCAGAACTCGCTCAGCTACCAACAAACGCTCACCTCCTACCTTCTGCCGTTTGTGGCGACGTTCATGATGGCCGCTACATTTTCCAGCACGACAACGCGAGCATTCACGCCTCGTGGTCGACGAAGGATTTCCTCACCGACCGCAATGTCAAGGTTCTTGATTGGCCTGCGGTCTTACCAGACCTAAATCCATCGAGAGCCCATGGGGCATCCTTGCTAGAGACGTCTACGACGGCGAGAAGCAATACTACTCGGTGTGCGACCTTGAGGAAGCTGTCCATACGGCCTGACAGCGTATCACACCAGAAACGTTGGTCAACCTCGTGAAATCGATGCCAAACCGCTGCTGCGACTTCCTCGAGAAGCGTGAATATAAGACCAAGTTCTAACGCTCTTTTTTACTGCTGTTTGCTGCATTCAACTGTCGTAAAAAGCCTTAAAAATCCAGTGTTCGTATACTTTTGTCACCCCGTGAACCGCCAATTTTCAGAGTTTTGGTCGTAACTTTTGATTGACTGGTTGGATTGACACAAAATTGGTATGAATCGAAGCGTCTTGATTCGTAAATTGTTTCCAGCTAAACTGAGCTTTTGTAGCGCAATTTTTCAGAAAGCTGCACTCAAAAATATTTTGTTTGTATAATTATGGCACGCACTTTAGCATTGCTAACAATATCAGCACAAGCACCATAGCTGCAGGCAAGACAACGGAAGATTATAGACACGCTATAAATATGGAGCTGCTCCTGACAAGACTCACCGCACTGGGCAAGTCACCAAGCCCCGCAAGGCATCTTTATCAGCATCACCCCCGCAAGGTTGGTTGGCCGGCTTGATGTAGACTCGGAGACATCGCCATCGCCGTCTCCATGTCGTTCCAGCTCGTGCCTGCTCGGCAACTGCCGTCGGTTGACCTGTCCAGGACGCTGCTCTCGTCCGCGGTATCTGTCGAAGCCTCTTCGTCCACGACACAGTGGATCCGTCGCCACGTCTCCAAGCTCGCCTGGTGCAACCGGGTCGGCATCGTCGGCATGCTCGTCGGTTTTTTCGTGCCACGCGCGGTGAGCACGCCGCTGATGGCCGTGTGCACCGTTATGTGTATGTTTGGCATGACGCCGACCGTCATCCTGCTCAACGTGCCGCTGCTGCTTCTGTTGGTCCGGCAATACGACTTCTGGATCTTCTCGCTGTTCAACGCGATCAACTGGAGCATTTATGCGCTTCTGTTCGGGGATTGGCGTGCCTTGTCTTGCTTCGCGTGTTGGCTCAACACGACACTCGTCATCTGCATCGACGCCAACACGCAGACGCTCACGACGTTCGTGCGCGGCGCGACGCTGTGGTTACCAGGCGTTGTGGTCATCACGATCGCGTGTGTGTTTCACCTCTTCGACATCGACGATCGCCATTACAAGCCACTGGCGCTCGCACAGCACAAATATGACGGCCGCCACCACCTGAGCGTGACGCTCGTCAACCTGTTCGCCAACGTGTCCATCACGATCAGCATCTACGTGGGGATCCGCTGCTACCTCAAGCGCGAGGTGCTCTCGTCCCGCTTCCGCCAGCGGCGCATGATACCCAGCAGCATCTTCCGCATCGAACTTGCTCTAGAAGCTGCCAGCATGACGCTGAAGCCCGAGCAACCGGCGAGAACTCCTCAACTGGGAACTGCACCGACTAGTGTTATGGCAATCAGAAGAGTGACGACGCCAGTGTTTTCGACCTTCCCTCAGCCATCAAAACGCTTCTCAACTTCGATGTGGCGCTCCGTCCGGGTGTTTGCAGAGCTCGCTGACCCCGCCTGGACCCGACCGTCCGTTCGAACACTCTCAACGTTGACGGAAGCCACAGCAACAACTCCGCCAGCAAACGATATCCAGCAGATGAAGCTCATCTGCCCTCGCGTCACGAGTTTTTCATCCGGCGACACGCTCGTTCGGGGTCTGAACGGGCCAGGTTCAGACGTAGTGCGCGTCTTGGGCGCTCTGAGCGGGCTCGTTGGCCTTGTACTATCGGCGTACGGGTTGACAACGCAGATTCACGCGGGCGTCGCCTCGAGAGTCGGTCTGGCGCTTTCCATCGCGTTTATCTCTATTCTGGCCGCGAACTACAATCGGCAGATGCTGTGGTCGCTTGCCAAGAACTTTGACGTGCTCTACGTCTCTTTCCAGGCGTGTGCCACTGCCACAAGCGTCGGGGCGTCACTGCAACAGCGCGACTCTCGTATGCTCTCGATCGCGTCTTTGCTGCTCTGGCTTCACCTCACGGTGTCGCTCGACGCACTGCTTCCGGATGCGAGGCATCGCCTCGGCCTAAAGAAGCGTTACTTTGTCCTGCCACTCTTTGGTGCTGTCGTGCTCAACTTGCTCCTGATGCACAGCACCTTGACGGGGTCGACGGTCGCCGTGCCGGTTCTTGAGAACTGCGTCATTTTCTGCCTTGACGGCGATGAGCTCTGCATCTACACGCTCAGCTTCCTGCTCATGCGGCTCGTGTCGCTCTTGATCGTCTTGCTGCGGGTGCTGTGGGCGCTCGCGATGCAGCGCGATTGCGAGCTTACGTTCTTCCGCGGCCGCGTCGAGTTCTGTGCCCCTCCGCATCGACTGCCGTTTGAAATCGCCGACGTGATCGAGTCGAGCAGTCGCATCGTGGCTGTCATCCCACCCGCAACCGAGCAACGACAAGCGAAAGGATAGCAAACCGAGACGGTCGAGCTTTGGCTACTAGACTTGTGACGATGAACTTGTTTATGGGCTCCTTCATGGTTTTGTCGGGAGACGCGCTCACACTGCTCGATGTGCATGCCTTATCGAGCTTGCGCGGGCCGAACCGGGTTGATGGTATCAATAAAGAGATGATTCCTAGACGTTCATGTCGTGAGAACGACCGAGTGGCTCACTAGTACGATACGCTGACGGCTCCCACTCGTTCTTCGGCGTCGGAACGTAGTCTTCACGAGCACTGGTGGCAGCAGCGTTGTTGTGCGTAATGGTCACTGGGAGCCCATTTGTCGTCGCGCGTGGAGGATCCACGGTCCGTTCTGGTTCAGATAAGGGATTGGCGAGTGTGATCGAGTCGTGGTGACCATTGACGACAGGTAACACGTTGTCGGCGAACGAATGCGCATAGTCATCTATGCGAGGCACGCTGGCATCGTCATCACGTTGCTGCTCTTCGGTGGGACCAACTGCCAGCGAAGGAGAGAGCCTGAGAGTACCAGATGAAGCGTCACTGCTTCCGGAGCTGTTCACAGCGCCTCGATCTTGCGTAGCGCCATTTGAAGGAGGCATACTGCTGCAGCCGTCGATGACGGTGAGGTACTCGCCCTCAACGCTTTGCCCGGACGACGTATTGGCCTGTTGTTGCACGCAACATTGGTCACCAACATAGACGACACATGGCCTCGTCAAGGGCAAATCTTGTCCTCTAGCAGGACTCCAAGTCACGAACCTTGTCGAACACCGCCTGGACGCAGGCCGACTCCTTGGCCAAGTTGTCGGTCACCGCGCTCGCCACGGACGCCTTGGCAGGCTCTGACAGATTCGATGCGCGGATATCGGTCAGTAGTTCGTCCCGCTTGACGTCGATCCCGCTCGCGATCTCGTGCCATGTCAACTCTCCGTCTCCATCGCGATCAAACTCTTCGAAGTCGGTCGAGTTGCCACTGGAGAGTGCAGACCGGGCCAGGAACTCGGCCGTCAGCGCCACCGAAGGTGATCGCGGGGCAGGAAGTCTGTCCTCGTTGCCCACTTGGGCGTTTGCTGCTCCTGCACTAGTAGTCATGGCCGTCGTGGTAGCACCCACGCCACTTATAATATCGCTAAGAGCTCCGAACTGCGCGTCGTCCCAGTTCCCAAAGGTGCACACGGCGGCGCCGACCACGAGCAGCAGCGAAAACGACCCACCGACCAGAAACCGCCGACGTCGGAGTTGCTGCGAGCGCATCATAGCGGCGCGAGCACCTCGTTTCGGCACGACGATCCGCCGCGCGCCCTTCAGCTCCTCGTCCGCGTCGTCCCGAGACCCGTAGCTGTAGACGCCGCCGCCAATCGGCTTCATCATCGTGGTTGGCTTTCTCGCTTGCTCTGGTGGACTTGAAGTAAACGAACGGGCTTAAAGACGCTGTTGGTGCTAGGAGGGGGCTGAGCGTCGCGCGCGTTGAAATTCGTCAACGGTTTTTCTCCGACGAGCGATGGGTTGGTGAGTTACGTGTCGGGAGTCGCTAGTAGCGGGTAACTGTCTGCGCTAAATGTGGTGATCGTCGATGATCGGTGGCGCGAGTGGATCGCCCGCCGCTTCAGCCCAACGGCCACCAACCACGTCGAGGTCTTTGTGACCACAGTCGCCACGAAGCACAGAGCTAAGGCTGACAGAACGCACGTCTATGATGAAACTTTGCGCGGTAAGCTCACCGGGCTAGAGGGGAGACGACAAACCATAGTGTGTGAAGAGATTAAAAACGAGTAAAGAAGGCGAGAGGCGAGAGGCGAGAGTCCGCCGTCGACGTCACGGACTCTGCGCTCTTCTGCTACTGGCTGAGTGTACGCCGTCGATCGGTCGCCGCTGGTGCTTCTAAAACGTGAGCTCGCCCGAGATAACCTGGGCGCGGCCGATGACGTAGACCTTGGCGCCGAGGTCCGTGAGCTGCTCGTGCGGCAGGATGTTGCGGCCGTCGAAGAAGAAAGCGGGCTTGGTCATCGAGTCGTGGATGCGCTTGTAGTCGTACGTCTTGAACTCGTCCCATTCCGTCATGGCGGCGATCGCGTGCGCGTCTTTGGCGGCCTCGTATGGGTCCGTGTACAGCGTGAGCAGCTGGTGCAGCTGCGGGTGCGTCTTGACACTCACGCCCTGGTACTCGAGCTCGTGCAGCAGGTCCTCCTCCTTGACCTTGGGGTCGTAGATGGCCACGCGCGCCTTCTCCTCTAGCAGGTACTTGACGATGGTGGCCGCGGGCGTCTCGCGCACGTCGCCCGTGTCCTTCTTGAAGGCGGCGCCAAAGATGCAGATCTTCTTGTTGGTCACCGTGTTGAACATGCGGCGGATCATGGTCGTAGCGAAGCGCGTCTTCTGGTAATCGTTCATGGTCACCACGCCGCGCCAGTACTCGGCCACCTCGGGCAGGTGGAAGCTCTCGGCCAGGTACACGAGGTTCAGAATGTCCTTCTGGAAGCACGAGCCGCCAAAGCCGACCGAGCAGTTAAGGAACTTGGCGCCGATGCGGTCGTCGGCGCCGACGGCGCGCGCCACCTCGTGCACATTGGCGCCAGTGGCCTCGCAGACGGCCGAGATCGAGTTGATGCTCGAGATGCGCTGCGCCAGGAAGGCGTTGGCCACGAGCTTCGACAGCTCCGAGGACCAGACGTTGGTCGTGATGATGCGCTCGCGCGGCACCCAGTGCGCGTACACGCTGACCAGCTTGTCGACGGCGGCGTGGCCCGCGGGCGTCTCGGCGCCGCCGATGAGGATGCGGCTGGGGTTCTGCAGGTCCTCGATTGCCGTGCCCTCGGCCAGGAACTCGGGGTTGGACAGCACCTCGAACTGCAGGCCCTTCGAGTTGGCGCGCAGCACGGCCTTGATCGACTCGGAGGTGCGCACGGGCACCGTCGACTTCTCGACGACAATCTTGTCGGCGTTGGCCACCTCGGCGATCTTGCGCGCGCAGGCCTCGCAGTTCTTCGTGTCGGCGGCGCTGCCGGCGCCGATGCCGCTCTGCTTGGTGGGCGTGTTGACGCACACGAAGATGATGTCGGCCTCGTTGATGTACTTGTCCAGGTCGGTCGAGAAGAAGAGGTTCTTGCCGCGGCGCGCATCCACCAGCTCCTTGAGCCCCGGCTCGTAAATAGGGATCTCGTCCGGGTCGTTCCACTTGGCGATCTGCGCCTCCGAGATGTCCACCACCACCACCTTGATGTCGTGGCAGTAGTTGGCGATCACCGCCATCGTCGGGCCGCCCACGTAGCCTGCGCCCATGCAGCAGATGGTCATCTTGAACTCGCTCATCTTGTGACTTTTTGTCGGCTTCCTAAGGCTTCGCTGGGGGCTTCCTGGGGCTTCGCTGGGGCTTCCTGGAGCTTCTTCCTGGGCCGCCGACGTCAGCGCTAACGCGTGGCTTTTTGAACTGTGAGCCGCACGAGTCGAGTGCAAAAGGTCCGCTCCCTTCGAAGTGCGACGTGTGAATAGTAAAAATAGTGAAATTCTCCGGATTCTATCCAGTCCAGAGTAGTTAGAAGGATTGGATTTAGTGGTCTGACTGGGCAGAGTTACCCTTCAGAAGATTATATATGAGATGTTTGACTTTATTGGACTGTGTGTTTCAATAGAGAAAATGTTATAGTTGATAAACAGACAACAATTTATGGCGAAATATTGAATGTCTTCTGTCGGTCCGAGTAAATTTTAGTTTACGATGCCACACCCCGAAACAATATAGTTTAAGAATTTATCTCTCTACGAACTGTCTTCCTCAGCATTAGACTAGTGTTTTTTTTTAACATCCTTGCTATCGTGATCTCCTCTAAAATTCTATATGCTTAGCATAGATGTTGCATGAACGAGCGCCACATTACGGTACAGACAGCTACAGTACCGATACGAGTCTGGCACTCGAAGGCTCGCCTTTTCTTTTGAGCTAATCGATCATCTTGTTCGTCGCACTAACAAGTTGAAAGTACTGTGCGTCTCCCTCCACACAACGTCAATTTCCTGACAGCCCTTGAGCGCCCAATCGATGGTGGAGCGACTGATCTTTGGCATTAGAGTGAGCACAAAGGTTGAATCGGTAATGCTAGGCGCATGCGTTCCCATGTACTAAATACTAGCAAACAGTTGAAAGTTCCTTATACTTCTGTCCAATGCCCGCGATACTTGCGGTATCAATACGCTGAGGTGGGACGAGCCGCTGGCGCAGCAACATTAGAATGTTGGCTGCGCCAAGTTCATCGTTTCGTACGCTTTACGAAGTACGAAGCAGTAGCACAGTAGACTACTGTACTGATAGGCTCATGCACGTCCTGTAGAAGATTGGTTGCGGTTGAGGGCCTCGCTTGTGGCCACAGTAGCCGTTAGAATCCAGAGCTTCTCCATGCGGGCACGGCTTTGTGACTCGGAGAAAGTATACTTGCTACTCGAGACGTGCCGATAAAGAGTTCCGCGCAGTTTTCAGGAGTGTTGGTGCATCGCGTCGCCCCTCCCGAGCTGGCTCCGTTCCGCAGCTATCCCATCCCCATGTACAAACGGTACACTGTACCGTGTGAGCAAATTGGGCACGCATATCAAATTATAGAGGTTTTTGCTATGTGTTACAAATCCGAGAGATGATTTGCAAGCGAAACCTGTTATATCTTTACTATTCAATACTCTTGACATAATCGATCAAAACATTTGACACGGAACTCATTTACAGAGGTAATTTCCCGAACAAGACACGCTTTCCGTCACTCTTATTCGCGCCACATTTAGCGCAAGATACCATCCGTTCCCGCCATAAAACGCCATTATTAATATGGGCGAGGCCACGGGCTCCACGGTTAGCGAGAAGACGCCACTGCGCGTCCAGGGCACATCCACCTACGCTGCGGTCGCTGCTCCGTCTCCGCCCGCGTCTCCCGTCGTCATGGGCGGCGGCGCGGCCGTCGCGCCGGCGGAATCGCCGACGGCGCAGCGCAACCCGTTTGTGTATGACTCGCCCGTCAACGCCTACGAGAAGAGCAAGGTAACCGTCATGTGTCTGCTGGGCGTGCCGCTGCTGCGCGTGCTGCTGCTAGCGGTCATCGTGCTGCTCGCCGTCGTCGTGTGCAACCTCGCGCTGCTCGGGTACTCGCCTAAGGCGCACGCGGCGATCCCTCTCTGGCGCCGGTGGTTCGCGGGCTTGGTGATGCCGCTGCTGGCCCGCGCCGCGCTCTTCATCCTCGGGTACTACTGGATCCCGGTCAAGTACCCGGCGTTCAAGGGCGGCAAGTCGTCAGTGCGCATCATCGTGAGCAACCACATCACGTTCGTCGACGGCATCTTCCTATACTACTTGCTGCGACCGAGCATCGCCATGAAGGCCGAGGTCGCGAGCATCCCACTCGTGAGCAAGGTCATCCAGATGATGCAGCCCATTCTCATCGACCGGTCGACGTCTGAAGGCCGGCAGCGCGCCAAGCAGGAGATCAGCGACCGCGTTGCCGAGACAGAGACACCACCGCTGCTCATTTTCCCAGAGGGGACCACGTCCAACCAGAAGTCCCTGACCAAGTTCAAGGTCGGGTCGTTCGCGTCGGGTGCGCCGTGCCAGCCCATCGTGTTGCGGTACCCGTTCCGCCACTTTGACGTGAGCTGGACGCCGACTGTCTCGACGACGCACCTGATGCTGCGCATGCTCTGCCAAGTCTACAACCACATGGAAGTGCAGGTGCTGCCGCCCTACTTCCCGTCGCGAGCAGAAGAGCAGAACCCAGAGATGTATGCCGACAACGTGCGGCGAGTGATGGCGGCAGCGCTGGGCGACGTTCACTGCACCAACCACGCGTTCGAGGACGTGGCGATGCTCATGCAGGTGGGCGACTACGCGACTCGGCACGTTGTTCCGCTGACAGACATGGGCGAGATCGCCACGCTCACGTCGCTGCGCGGCGCGGACGTCAACAAGCTCGTCACGTACTTTAGCCGACACGATCTGGACAAGGACGGGCTACTGTCCCTGGAGGAGTTGCAGCACTTACTGCCAGCCGACGACCCGGCGCTTGTGGAGCAGCTCTTCTACCTCGTCGACGTCGATGGCAGCGGCCAGATCGACTTCCGCGAGCTGTGCCTGGCGCTTAGAAGCCTCAACCCGAGCTTCAGCGACGAAGACCTCACGCGCTTCGCGTTCCGGCTGTACGACCTGGACGACAACGGCGTGATCGACGCCGCGGAGCTTGAGCGCATGCTCAGCTTCGCCCAAAGCTTCTACGGCGTATCGGCGCCGGATGCGCTCGAGAACGCGATCGCCGAGATGACGCACGGTGCAGAGCATGTCGAGATCTCGTTCGAGCAATTCCGAAGCCTCATGGAGCAAGTGCCCGAGCTGCTCGGCCACACGCGCTCGCGCCTTGAGCTGCTGCGTGGGTCTTTTCGCAAGGACTGATCCTGTTTTCAACGTGACGAGCAGTGTCGGGTGGCCCACTGGTGTGCAGAAATCCGATGAGTCTTGTCAAATGGGAAATCGATCAATTTCTTCATGTTAAGGATGCGCAAAAGAGGAACTGAAGTGCAATAATCATATCAGCGCGCGCATCGGTGCTTCTCTTGGCGTTCTCAAGTCGCCTTCGCTGACTTGTTCCCGCTGCCGCTCGCCCCCGACGTCGAGGCTCCGCTGCTGCCGCCGCTACGCGGGAGCAAGAACATGCTGAGCACGTCGCGGTTGGCGCTGAGGAACTCGAGCGCCTGACTCTCGATGACGCGGCGCGTGGACGGCACCAAGGCGTCTCCCCCGCGGCCCACGCGGCCCTGCGCGAGCGCCACTGCCCCTCGGAGGTCCCCGGTGTCCTTGTAGAAGTTGGTCACGTCGTCCACGAGCTGGCGCACACCGTCGTCCTTGGCCAGGAACCCGCCGAGCGCGACGCAGAACTCGTGGAACCGGTCGTGGTACAGCGCGCTGGCCCACTTGCCGCGGAAAAAGTCGATCCAGTCGGCCACGCGGCCGCTCGAGAAGGACGCGGCAGCGCTGTTCAGATACGACTCGTGCATGCCCACGACGCACTGGAGATTGTTCACTTCGACGCGGTCGGCGCCCAAGTACTCGAGCCGACTAACGAGCCCGAGGTCGTCGACGTGCAGACACGTGTACCGATCGGATTCGGTCGAATGCGCTGTGCTCGAGTCTTGCTGCTTGGCAGGGACCTTGGTCGCTAGCGCTTGCAACGCCAGCGTGTTGGTGAGCGACGGAATGCTGATCTGAAGGTACATCTTTCCGCCGATGACTGTCGACGTGCGCATGACCGGCATGAGCATCTCGGGCGGCGGCGTCACCCCTGCCTGCTGCCCGCTTTTGGGCGAATGCGGTCGAGCCTCCGCCCCGCTTGACAGGCTCTTGCGCTTGATCAAACCTACGGGACCCGACGGTTGTTGCTCGTGCCCAGAAGTCGAGCCGCTTGATGCCGCACTGAGTGGATCGACGAGACGTAGCAGCGAGTTGGCGAGCAGCGCGCCGCACTCGTGGCTGTTGTAGTGCTCGTGCAGCTTGGCCGAGATGAAGCGCCGAGAGAAGCGGCACAGACTACCAGCGCCAAGGACGCTTGCGTCGGTCGTGCGCATCTCGCCGTTCACGACGAGCCGCCCGTCGAACACGAGCCCGCTCTCGTTGATGGCTCGGAAGATGTCGTAGTCCGGGTCGTTTTGCTGACAGCAGAGCAGCCAGCCACAGGGCAGCACGTCGTTGTTCCCGTCAGGAAGTGGCAACGACGTCGGAGAGTGGTGCCCGTTGTTCCCGCGGTGTCCCGTCGGCTGGTGATGGCCGTGCCCATTCTGTTCGTGATGAGCTTGGTGGAAGCCGTGCAAATGGCCACCGTTGCGATGTCCGCCACTCGAAGGAGAGTGGTGAGCGCTGCCGCCACCACCGCCGTGAGCATTGCCGGTGTCGTAGCCGGTGCCAGAAGCCGCAGGTGCGGCTGACACGACGCGGACACCTTCCAACGCATTGTCCTTGTTCGTCAAGACCGCCGCGATCTTGTAGTGGCTGTGTGTCTTGACACCGCGAGCAGCGAACTCGCGATCGATCTCGTTGCGGATCATCGCGTCTTCAAAGAGGCTCTCGCGGTGCGCCGGAGAGACGTGGACGATACGCGAACCCAGAATCCCCCGCGCCAGCAGCCCCTGGATCACCTGCAACGCAAAGAGCGAGCTGCCGTAGACGATGATCGGCTTCGCATCACTCGCGATCGCGATCGCCTCTTGCTGGAGCTGCTCGTGTAGATAAGCGGCCGTCTTGAGGTCGCCTAGAGGCAGCATTTCGCGCGGAATGGGCGCCGCAGTGTACGTGTCGTCGCCTCCGAAGGTCGGGTGCTTGCCCAGCGCGGCACTCGTGCCGTCGTGGAGCCCCGCAGTCAGCGCGAGGTAGTCGTACGGCACGCACGAGCCGTCCATGAGCAGCACCGCTCGCGCCGCGCGGTCGATGCGCACGACACGACTCGAGATGACTCGGATTTGGGCTTCGAGACTGAGCTGCGCGATCTCGAAGCCTGCGAACGAGCTCTTGCGTGCGAAATCAGCCGGCGAGGGCGCCGTCGTCGTCGCTGGCACTGTCTCGACGTCTCGAGTCGCGATCTGCAGTCCCGTCGGCGAGATGAGCGTAATGTTGGTGAACCGCAGGTAGGGGATGCCGAGCAGGCGCTGGCAGCACGAGATGGCCGCGTCGGACGCGCCGACTAACACGATGCGCTGGTTGAGGCGCAGCTTCGGCTCCGAGAGCAGCTTCTTGGTCATCACGAAGAGCGCGAACGTGTCGTAGCGCGCCGTGTGCGCGACCCGCTCGGCGTCCTCTGGGTTCGTGGCCACTTGGTCGGTGCTGACCGCTATGCTACGCCGCGGCGGCGCGAGCACAAACTCCTGCAGCACGGGGCTGAGGCTGCTCGTCGCCGAGGCCGTCGGCACCTGCAAGAACAAACAGGATTTGTGGAACTGGCGCAGGATCTCGTGCAGCACGAAGCGTGAGCACGCGTTCAACGTCGGGTTGAGCAGGAAGACGCCGAGGATCGCGTGGTCCTTGGACCGGTGGTACGCCAGCTTGACGAAGCTCTCGAGGTCGAAGTGGTTTTTGAGCGCGCTCGTGAAGTCGTGGTCGCGAGAGAGCGACACGAACCCGACGGTGACGTCGTTTGCCAGCACAGTGAAGGCCACGTGGCGTGGGTTGTCCTCCAGCTCGACGTCTCCTTCGTCGCTGGCCGCGCTCATGTCGTTCTGAACTGCGAGCCGCGTAGTCGGGTCGACGCCCTGGAGCAATCCGCCCAGTGCGTCCCCGTCCGCCGCTGTGACCACACGACGCACCGACAGGCGGACGGGATCGAGGACGCGCGTGCCTCGACTCGACAACGGGCTGAAGAACGAGATGGCGTCGCGGTGAAGCAGGTACAGCGCGTGCGTGAAGGTGCTGTCGGCTCTGGGCGGCACGAGCGTGAAGAGCTCGAGGAAGGCGGGCTCCGGCGCGGTCGTGGGCAGCGTCATGAGGCAAAACTCGCGGTGCGGGAAGCTCGCGAACGCGTGCACGAGCAGGTCGGACGCCCTCGTGTCCATGTGATCATCCAGGCAGAACAGCGTGACCACGAAGCAGTTGTCCTCCGCCTCCAGCCGCTCCAACTGCGCCATACTCCCGCCTGGGCAGCGCCGAAGCATCGCGGCCTCCACGTCCAGCATTTTCTGGTACACTGGCGCGCCGAACGCGCGCGTAATGTGCAGCTTTGGCTGCAGCCCGTCGCACTTGACGACCTCGACGTGCTGCGCGGCGAACTTGGCAAAGGCCGCGATCACGGCGTCGCAGTTCGCGTGATACTTGTCCAGGCGGTTGCGGATCGTGTCTTCATTGTCGTCGGAGCGCTGCACGACCTCGACGCCCGGCGGCGGCGGGTTGAACTCGACGTGGTACGTTTTCCCCGTCGACAGGTCCACGCGGCGGCCAGAGATGCGCGTGACCACTTCCTGGTCTGGGACGTCCAGCACGAGCACGCAGTCGGGCACCACGCCCTTGGCGAGCATGGCTTGTGCCTGGACGCGCGTGCGGGGAAACCCGTCCAGCAGCCACCCGCGCTCCTTACAGTCCGGAAGCTGGAGCCGCTCGAGGATCACGTTGATGATCAGCTCGTCCGGCACGAGCTCGCCGGCGTCCATGTACCTCTTGGCTTCCAGCCCGAGCGTCGCGCCTGCTTGGATGCTGGAGCGAAGCATGTCGCCCGTCGATAGGTGGACGACGTCGAAGAGCTCGACGAGCACCTCGCACTGCGTGCCCTTGCCTCCAGCGGGTGGGCCAGTGATGATAAGCTTGGGCGGCGGCATGCGCCCGGACCGCACGAGAAAGCGGAGCTTCTGCGTGTTCTTGACCTCGTGTGTCTCGTCGCACAGCACCTGCGCTATCGCGAGCTTGTTCTGCATGCCGTTGACGCGCACGACCTTGCAGCTGACGCTGCCGAACGCGTTCACGACGGCGCTGCAGTTGTCGTGGAAGGCCACGAGTCGGTGGCGGATTGTGGCCTCCGTGTCGTCTTCTCGCTGCACGAGCCGCGCGAGCACCGTCTCGTCCTGTGGTGGCGGGTTGAACTCCAAGTGGTACGACTTTCCCGTCTCGGGGTCCACGCGGCGCCCCGAAATGCGCTTGATGACTTCCTCGTCGGGCACGTCGACCACCGCGACGGTGTCTGGCAAAATGCCGAGCTTGGTCATGGCCTGCGCCTGGGTCTCCGTGCGTGGGAACCCGTCGAGCAGCCAGCCGCGCTCCACGCAGTCGGGTTGCTGCAGTCGGTCCAGGACCACGTTCACGATCAGCTCGTCGGGCACAAGGGCGCCAACGTTCATGAACGACTGCGCCTGCCGCCCGAGCGGCGTGTCGGCGCGGATTGCAGCGCGCAGCATGTCGCCCGTGGACAGGTGGACGACGCCGAACTCCTGCACAAGCAGCTCACATTGCGTGCCCTTCCCTCCGGCGGGCGGGCCGCAGATGACGATGCGCGGTGGCGTGAGCGCGGCGGCGCGCAGCGCCTTGAGGTCGCGCTTGGACAGGTCGTGGAATGGTGCGAGCTCGAAGTTGCTCTGCAGCCTGGCCGCGTCCAGCTCGTCCGAGAGCGCGAGCAGCCCGGACGCGCGCTCTGTCGCGGGGTCTTGCGCCACGAGGCACACGTTGTGCTTGTCCTGCGCCTGGATGAGCTCGGCCAGGAAGTAGGCGCCGAAAGTGGCCGCCAGCGCGTCGGATTGCGCGTTCAGGATCGGCGCGAGGTCGTCGTGGTCCTCCACGCGCGCTCGCCGAACGTGGGTCGGGGGTAGGAAGTCCGAGGCTGCGCAGGAGTACGCGACGTACTGGTCGACGGTCTCCATGACCTTGGCCGAGAACTGCTGGCCCGAGTCGCCCGCATGCTGTGCGTCGCGACGCAGCTTGGTCTTCTCGAAGAACTTGCCCAGGATCGGCTCGCTCTCCATCCCGAACGTCTGCGGCAGCACGAGCAGCACGCGTCGGCGGGTCGACAGCGCCGAGAAGAAGGTGTGCAGCAGCGACTTGAGGATCGGCGCGCGGCTGCCGCCGCCGCTCGCCGCCTGCCGCTGGGCGAAGTACACGAGGTACAGCCAGCTCGATGCCTAGCACATAGCCGTTGTCAGTCCCAAGACGCGGTCTGCCCGTCTCAACCATGGCACAGCGAAGCACGTACATGAGGCAGGTCGTACTTGTACTGGAGGTACTCGTGCACGTCGGGCTCCGCCAGCTCGCCGGGCGGCGTCGAGTCAAAGGCAGCGAGGCCCAAAACGCGTTCTGGGCGGTCCGGGTCGGTAGCCGTGAGCGAGAGGAAGGCCGTCTCGATCACGGCGCCCACGAGCACGCGGCCGAAGAAGCTCCTGCGGTCGTCCGCGCTCGGGTAGTCCAGGTCCGCCACCTCCTGCTGGTCGCTGTCCTGGCTGCGGCGCACCGCGTAGGTCGCCTCCATGGTCAAACACCACCAGTCGGAAGGCGCTCGGGCAGTGAGAACGCTGGAGCAATAGCTACGGACGGAGAACGGCGCGTGAAGTGGCGGCAGTGAGCTGGAATTGGATCGCAGCAAGGCGAAAGGTCACGACGTCGGAGAGGTGTCGAGGGCCGACAACGCTTCGTGAAGAGCCGAAACAGCACGGCACATTCACAGAAGGCGGCGGGCCGATAGACACGCGAATGGAACGCGGCCGTTGCGTCTCCCGTGCAGTTGCCCCGGCCGTCTACGTGCGGTGCTCGGAAGACATGACCGCTAAGGTGATGGCCATGTGTTGCATCCATCACCTACTTCAGTGTCAGACCGGCTGCCGTCCTTGGCACGCGTGACTTCTGATAGATCGCTTGTCCACGTCACGGCAGCTTCGATAGTTCACACTTCAACACACGCACCCACGCCGTTCGATCAAACCTCGCCGCTTCGTATTCAATATGCATGTTGTGAGAGAGGTCAGCCCCCTTCCAAGACGATCTCTCGCGTCCTTGCTGCCGCTCGCCTGGTCGCTAATAGCTGTTCCTCGACGACGGCGCGTCCTGCACGGCCAACTTCTTGGACGTGGCGGTGAGCGAGTGGCGGTTCTGCTTGCTCTTCTTCCCCTTCTTCGGCTTGCTCTTCTTGTCGCTGCCGATGCCGACGAGACCCAGGCACCGCGCGGTCCAGAGCTGGATCTTGCGGCCGAAGCCCATCCCTTTGACGACCACGGGCGTGGCCTTGCGAGTGACGACGTCTCCGGACAGATCCTGGAGCGCGTGGCTCATGAACGGCAACTCGTCGCGGTGCAGCGCGAACAGAACGTACTGTCCGGGGGCAGATGCCGCCGCTTGCTGCTGCTCGGCGAGCACGATGCGCGATGTTGTAGACGTGCTTGGGTCTGTGATGACCGTCCTGAACCCGGTGGTGATGGCTATGCGAGCGCAGCGCTCGGGGAGACACAACACCAAGCAGTCCTTGTCGGGGAACCGCTGGAACACTACACGAGCGTCAGTTCTCTTTTGATATGGCCACTCGAACAGTTCTGGCGGTGCTCGTTCGTACCTTTGGGCAGGAAGAGGTGAGCGCGACTATCGAGCTCGCTGGCGATACTGAACATGGAGATGGCGACGCAGTTGTTGCGCAGCAGGCAGCGCTCCACGGCGCCCAGGAACGTCTCGGCGATCTGCTCAATCGGGCGCGTGCCGTCGGCCTCGACGAGCTCGCACGCACTACCCAGCGCGTTCGCGACTTCGCTGCAATTGTCATGGTAGTTGTGCAGCCGCGTGCGCACCGTCTCGGCCGTGTCGTCGCTCCTAGTGACGCAGCGGCTCGCGATCTCCTCGGTCGGTGGCGGGTTGAACGTCAGGTGGTAGGACGCGCCGGTCTCGGGGTCCAGCACGCGGCCGGAGATGCGCTCGACCACCACCTCGTCCGGCACTTCGAGCATGAGCATGGCGTCCGGGATGATGCCCTTCTCCATCATGGCGACCGCCTGCGCTCGGGTCCGCGGGAACCCGTCGAGAAGCCACCCACGCTGCTCGCAGTCGGGCTGCGCGAGCCGCCCGAGGATCATTTCGATGATCAGCTCGTCGGGAACCAGCTCGCCCGCATCCATGTACGCCTTGGCATCGCGCCCGAGCGGCGCGTCCGCCTGGATGCTCGCGCGCAGCATGTCGCCCGTCGACAAGTGGACGACGTTGAAGGCTCGCACGAGCCACTCGCACTGCGTGCCCTTGCCCCCCGCGGGCGGCCCGGCGATCACAAGCTTGGGCGGGTGGCGCAGATGAAGAGGGCGACGGATGCCGCGAACGCGGTAGATCTCGTGAACGATTTTCTTCTCGATCGATCGCACCGTCCGTGCGCCGTCGGCGTGGAAGATGGCCGAGCTCTTCATGAAGTTGTGAAGCACCGCCTCCTGGTGCTCGTGGTAAACCGCCAACCGCTTCCGCACCAGCGCCTCGTCGTCGCGAGGCATGGCCACAAGCTGGTCCGCGAGCACCTCTGGAGGAGGGTCCAGCTCTAGGTGGAACGTTCGCCCCGAGTCCGGATCCACACGGCGGTCGGTGAGTCGCTTGACAACCTGGTCGTCCTCGAGGTTGAGCACTACGACCATGTCGGGCGTGGCGCCGTGGTTCACCAGCATCCGCGCCTGCATCTCCGTCCGAGGGAAGCCGTCCAGTATCCACCCGCGTTGGATGCAGTCGTCAGAGCGTAAGCGAGCCAGCACCAAGTCGGCGATGAGATCGTCGGGCACGAGCTCGCCGGCGTCCACGTACGGTTGCGCGCGCTGTCCGACCTCAGTGCCATCGCGGACCTGAGCCTGGAGGATGTCGCCCGCCGAGACGAGCTCGATGCCGAACTCCTGAGCAAGGAGCGCGCACTGGGTACCCTTGCCAGAACCTGTCGGTCCTAAGATGAGCACCTTCAGAGGCTCTTTCGAGCCGCCAGAAGCCGTCCCGCCGATGGAGCCGCGCTGGCGGTACATGTCGCCAAAGAGCTTGCCGTAGGCGTCAACCTGGGTCGCAGCAATCGCGTCTGTACACGCGAGGATGCCGCAGAGCTCGCCCTGCGGAGACCCCGAGACGCTCTCGGCGACGAGGCAGACGGCGTGCTCGTTCTGGCTCGCGATGGTCGTCGCGAGCTCCTGCGGATTAAACCACGCGCAGTGCAGGGCGCCGCCCTGCAGGCGCGTCTGCATCATGGCCTTGTCTACCACAGCTTCGAGCCGCTCGGCGTCGCTGGGGGTCGAGTCGGCGACTGCCTGACGGACGAACACGGCAGGCGCGTAGTCGGCGCGCACGGCGCGGAAGAAGCGGACGAGCGCGCCCGAGGAGACCGCGACGGTGTCGCGCAGCGAGAAGACGTGGTCGAACAGCCCCAGCTCCTCCACGGGTACACCCATAGGCACAGCAAGTACGACGCCGCCAAGCTCCGGCTTGGCAACGAACAGCGCGTGCAGGATGGGCGTCAGCACGCGCGAAGAGTCCACGAGCGAGCTGTGGCTGAAGGCCGTGAGCAGCAGGCAGCCGCTTGGCCGGCCGAAGAGGAGGCGGTTCTTGAGGTAGTCGACGACTTCGGACCAACGCGCGAGACTCGCCGGCAGCTTGTCGTCGAAGGCTGCGAACCCCAGCAGCGTCGTGGATGGCGGCGGCACAGTTGCGTCTTCTGCTGGCTCGGTCGCTTCTTTATGTTGGCTCTTGGCGTCAGCGCTCATCGTCTCGGCGCACAGAGTGTAGAAGGACGTCTCGATGAGTGCGCCCGCGTGAGTCAGCCCAAAGAGCCTGCGCTTCGTGGCCGCATCGGGTAACGACAGCTCCTGCTTGACCCTGGCCTCGTCCGCGTCAACGCACTGGCGCACCGTCACCTCCATCGTTCGTGTGCTTCTCGATCAAGTGCCGTGGGCTCTTGTAGTGAGCCGTGTCGGTGTGTTTCAGCTCTCTATCGACGGCACCGAGGCGAGTAAGACCCAGTCGAGAAGGCTATTTATGCCGTCGGCTATTGTTGTAGTCTCCCTCACCCCCGCTGGGCTAGGAGCGTCCAACTTTAGCGCGCGAGTGAGTGTGTGGAGGGAAGGCGCTCCTGGTTGCTTGTCGCCCCCAAGTCGAATTGGAATGTGTGAGGTCCGGGCCGTCGAAGCAGCCCGCTTCGACCTTCAGCTCCCTCTGCCGGGAAGTTGAAGAACATTGGACCCCTTTGCTTGCTATGTCGGTGATGCGCAGTGTCGCCGCCGTTCGTGTCTGTGCATCCCTAGTGAGGAGTAATGACGCAAAGAAGCGATATTGAAGCCACGTTGAAGTGTTTCACTTCGGACGAAACTGGATGCATACGGCGAAGGTACCGACGCCCAAAGCGAAAGCACCGACCGACATCAACTCAACACCAGTGGTGTTTCACCGCTGTACTGATCAGCGTATACCAAAAATAGCGGTCGGCCCGATGCAGAGACTGAAGCAGCGGCCGCGGATCGTCAATACTAATGAAGCACTCTAATTGTGTGGCTCCCTCTAGTCTACAGAGGACTATTTCGTCTTACCGGAAGTGGTTGGCGCGACCATCCCGGCATGATCCGGCCCCCGGACGACTCCACCACGATCCGGGCTCCGGACGGCGGCGAGACCGCCAGCGCTGGCTGCGTCTACGCGCTGGTTCCGATGGCGCCGCTGCCGAGTTTCGACGCGTTCAAGACATTCCGACGATGGCTGTTGCCTCCGTCTGTGGACAGGAAGTACCGCGCCTTCACGCGGCGATACCACGTGCTGATTTCCGTCGGTTACTTCATTGGGCTCTTCTTCCGCATCATTGGCTTGCTCTGCCCGCTCGACGACGCCACGTACTGGCTCGTCGTTCTCTCCCCGGTCTTCCAGACGCAAGGGCTCCTGGGCGTCTCGCTCGCGCTCTGCTCCGATGTCATTCGCCTGCTGTTCGGACTGTTCGACTCGTGGATGCTGCTGATCGGCATGATCCTCTGGACGGTCTTCTTCGGCATCTCCTACAACGACATCCGCGTGGTGCTGCTGCCGTACCTCATCATCGACATGCAGAATGCCGCGCTGTCGGACGCCTACGTCCACCCGAGCCAGCTCTTCACCGCGTCCGCGGTGTTCGTGATCGTGTTCATCTCGATTCCGTACGCAGAGATCACGCTCAACACGCAAGGGTTCAAGAACATCGTCATCCTCCAGCTGAGCAACAGGTTCGCCATCACGTCCATCGACATGGTGCAAAGCACGACACTCGCCGTGGGCATGCTCGTCTCTCGCGTCGCCTTCAACAAGACCATCACGACCAGGTCGCGCCGCAATGCCGTCCAAATCATCGTCTACCGCTGCAAGGTCAAGTTCGAAGCGCTGGATGCAGCGCCTTCTCCAGCAGCTAATGCCCGCGTGGCGTCGTCGTTGGCGTTCAGCAGACTCCCAGTTGTTCGCAAGGCCATCCACCAGCTGAAGTACATTCCGTTTGACGAGCACTTTTACGCGAGGAACACGGTGGTCCCTCGCATGGCGCGGTCGCTCGACCGGCTTTCACCAGTGAAGATGACCGTGTTGTACGTCATTGGGTGCGTCGGCTTCCTCTCCACCATCCTCTCCGGCGTGGGCCCCAAGCCGAAGATCAAGAACAACGCCAGTCTCGTGGCATTCACGGCGACGCTCGCGTTCACCTCGGTGTTTGCCGCCATGTACCAGCGGTGACTGTTTCGGCGGCTGTGCCGATCGTCCGCCTGGTTGTTCATGGTGTTCCAGATCGTCACGGCGAATGTCTGCGTCGCGTACCTCTCGTTTTGGGACCGAAGAACGATCACGTCCATGCTAAGCAATTTCTTGTGGATGCTCTAGGTGCTCTGGGTGGATGCGCTGACGCCCGCGGCGCGGTACAAGCTCGGCCTGCGCCTGTGGTTCGCTGTGCCGGTGCTGCTCTGAAACATCTTCATGAGCACCAACAGGCTAGTCGTGCTGTCGGTCGGTCGCGACGTCGATTTTCATGACTGCGTCATCTTCGAGGGGTCCGTCTTGGGGCAGAGCGTGAGCATCGACACGACGAACTTCCTGCTCAACCGCTTGCTGCTCGTAGTCGTGTGGTGCGTCCGCCTGACGTGGCGCTTCTGCGCGCGCAGACGGAGACGAGTGCATCATCTTGACCGGGAGCGTCGAGTACAGCGGTGCGCTGCGCGGGTGGTCGAACGCGCCCAAGTTCGGGGCCATCGCGCCCACCCTAGCGCGTTCGTAGCCACAACAACCAGGCCACTGAGGGCTTCGAGTGCGTAAATGGCGCCTAGAAGACGTAGGAACACGGCAGACGTCTTGCTTTCGCGTGCGAGTCGCCAAAAGATACTGCAAAGTACGCACTGTCAGGATGATAAATTGAAGTTTAAAGTACCGTACTCCGCAATTATGTACACAGTTTGAATCGCATTAAGTCACAATTCAGATTCGAATTGAGGTGGCGATGGCCAGAGTGGAGCTACCCATACTACAACAAGCGAGCGAGCAATGGGGCGCAAGACCAAGACGTCCATGGAGACGACCCAGGCAGCGCCTGTTTCTGCGGCCCCTGCGGCGCCCACCGCCGCCGCCGCCGCGGGGCTATGGAAGCGCTTCCTGGCTCCGTACTACATCTGCAACGCGGTGGCGCTGCTCGCGTACCTGCCGATCCGCTACACGTTCTCGAGCGAGGAGCTGCAGGACCGCAACAACTACCTCGGCATCCCGCTGGTACGGCGATTGGGGAAGGCTAGAGCGAGCAATCTATCCATTTTAAAGCTCCAACTTGTATGTCTAACGCTTGCCTTCTTCGTGAATTGGCGGCGGCGTGCAGGAGCACGAGATCTTTCTGCTGGCGGCGCTCTCGTGGGTCATCAACTACCGCAAGAAGGCCACGAGCGACGGCGTGGTCGCGCTCTTCTTCATGTACGGCAAGGTGGGCGTGCTTGCCGCGCTCTACTACCTTGACATGGCGCTCTTTGGGTGGTACACCGCCTACTGCGTCGGTAGGTATTGTAGCTTCGCTTTGTCGTTGTTGAGGGAGTGTCTTTCTCCTGCTAATGATCACGCACCCTCCTCCGCTTGCAGTGCTGTTTGCCGGTGTGGGGCAGCCCGTGTACAGCGGTCCGTCCAAGATCAGAGCGCTGAACCCTGCGCTGATGGAGCGGCTCATCAAGCGCGCCAAGAAGCCGGCGGCTAGGAACTGGCTCGTGTACTTCTACGCCGAGTGGAGCGACTACTGCCTCGAGCACGTCGCCATGGTCGCCGAGCTGTCGCTCACGTACTCGTCCGAGGCGCTCCAGTTCGGCAAGGTGGACCTGAACCAGTGGACGGACCTCGCGACCGAGTACAACATTGACGTGTCGGCCACGAGCTGGCAGCTGCCGACGCTCATCCTGTTCCAGGACGGCAAGGAGGCCGTGCGGCTCCCGCAGTTCGACGCCAAGGACAAGATCATCAAGACCGTGCTGCACCGGGTACGGTTGGTGGCGCGCTGTTCTCTTGTCTCACATCGGTATGCGTCACTAATGCTTGTTTTTGTTCATTTTGCCTGATGCTGTAGCGCGGCATCGTCGCTGTGTTCCGGCTGGACGAGCTGAAGGAGGGCAAGGTTGTCGAGTTCAAGGCCAAGTCGGCATAGAAGAACGCGGACTTGAACTCCCAGCACGAGTCAGATGGTTGTGTTGGCTTCATGTCGCTGTCAACTTCGGCACGAAAAACTTCGGCGAGCGATTCCTGTTCAGACGAATGTCAAAACTTGTGAATTGGCACCTAGAGACGTTGGTGAGGTGACGACTGGCCGGTTGATGGAGCTCCGCTGCGTCCTCATGCGATGATCTGGTACCGGTATTCGCGGCGGAGACGCGCGCGGTGCAGATCGCCGCTGTACTGGTAGCGCAGCGCCTCCATCGCGAAGAGCCCGATGAGGATGTACCCGGGCATGTACTTGTTGTGCTCGAACTGGCGGAGATCCGTGTCGCTAGCAACGCCAGGGACGATCAGTGAGAGATTGCACCAGTGTATCTGATGTTACGATGCAATAGGTCTGTACCTCATCTCGAGCTCGTACTGGTGGTCGCGCAGGAAGCGGTCGATGGACGCGCCCTGCGTGAAGATGGCGACGGCCAGCCCGAGCTCCGCGAGCGCCAGGATCTGGAAGATCTCGGACGCCGCCGTCATACACGCCGAGAAGCGGCGCAGCAACAGCCCGCAGCTGCTCATGACCACCGCGACGACCAGAATCACGCCAATCACCACCAGCGGCGCTGTCGTAGGGCACCGAGCGACCGTCACGAGCGTTAGGGATGCTTGTGGAGCGGTATTACCCGCTGTTGGAAGGCTCGGAGGACGCACCAAAGAGCCACTCGGGCGCGTAGTGGTTGAATCCTGTGGAGAGGAACACGGGGATGAGGACGCACGGTCTCATTTTCGTTAGAGGCGAACCGCTGGGCATTAGACGCCCGGAAAGAGTGAGGACCCACCGAGGAAGAGCCCGTACGACGCCAGGATGAGCCCGCAGACGAGGTCCACGCCGTTGAACGCGAGCAGCGCGAGGCTCGAGCACGCCTCCATGCACCACGCCATTGCTGCTCGGTAGTATAGCAAACTAATCACTCCCGCCATGACCAGGTTTATAAACTATGGGGAGTCTGACGGTAGAAACTATGCGTCATTGGATTCTATTTGCGGCAAATATGTATTGACTTTAACAAACTATCTGAATAGGCAGGCATTTATTTCGTCTTTTGCAAAATTGAAATATAAATTTAACAGATATAACGGTTAAAAAGAGTCGGCAGGCGGAGCGACCTTGAAGAGCCCACCCGGACCCGCACAACCCGAAAGAACGAGGCGCGCCGATCGATCCTGGGTTGACTTACGGCGCTCCCTGCGCGATCGTTGGGCACCAAGGGGGTTCTTCCCATGGGCGACTCGTGCGCGGAGCTGTGCTCCGGCAGCGCGCTGTTCGTTTTCAACGGCGTGGACATCGTCTTCGGCGTCGCGCTCACCGTCTACAGCCTCTACCTCGGTGCGTTCTGCTTCTTCCACCGCTTGTACCCGCCGATCAATTCGATCATGCTGAACCGTCCAACGTGTCGTCGATGCGGTCCAGGAGTGAACCACTACGCGCCCGAGTGGCTCTTCGGGCCCATCCTGGCGGTGGGCGTGGTGCTCGTCCTGACGGGCTTCATGAGCTGGTGCGGCGCCGCGCACCGCAGCTGCTCCGTCTGCCTGTCGCTGTCCTCGTACCTGCTGATCGTGCTGGCGCTGGCCGAGCTGGCGCTGGGCATCGCCATCTTCACGCAGGGCGACACAATCGACAAGTTCCTGCGCGACCACCAGCAAGAGTTGCACCTCACGTGCGCTCGCACATTGGATACCGTCTCAAGCACATGAGGGAGGATCTAATGTGATCTGTTGCGCTGTTCATGTGTCGACACAGCGACGACCAGCTGCGCAGGTTCGAGCACGACAAGTTCCTCCCGGCGTACACGCTCATCGGGCTCTTCTTCATGGAAGTGCTGCGCTTCTGCTTCAGCAGCGGGCTCTCCCGCGCGCGGCAGCACAGCAAGTACCGCTACCGGTCGCTCAATGCGCTGCGGGACCTGGACGACGAGCTCCTCGGCGTCAAGAAGGAGCAGGTATGCTGCTGTATTCAGTCTTCCTGGTTCGTGCTGGTGGATGCATGCCACTAACACGCGCTGTTAACGCTGAGCAGGAGATCTCGAGCAAGTACGCGGGCCTCAAGGACAAGTACAAAAATAAGTACAAGGCGCCCGAGGCCACGCCGGTGACCGCGGCCAAGGGCAGCACGCTCTACGTGTAAACTGCTGGCTGTGCGGGGTCCTTCCCCGTGGAGCTGCTCAGGCAACGTTTGTATCAATCTAAACCCGCACGTTGAGCTGTTGCGCGATCGATTGGATGTCGAAGTGCGCGTCTTCGTTCCTCCGTGAGCAGTTGACGGAGATGGTCGAGACCTGTTGGCTGAGACCTTCGAGCCTTTCCTGTGTGTCCGCGCAGTTGCTGCGCAGCTCGTTGGTCAGCGATCGGATCTCCCGCGAGCAGATAGTCATGCCTTCGTCCACCGCGTCTCGGATCCGAGAGTGGTTCTTCAGCACCGCATCGATCGCAGCCTTTGTCTGCTGCTCGTGGCACGAGAAGTTGTCACAGAGCGCGTCTAACCGCTGTGTGAGCTGCGACTTGTCCATTTTGGCCTGTCGATCGACGAGTTCTCGCAGGTCGTCGAGCTTTCCCTTCCAGTGCGTGTGCTGCTTTGTCACCAGCGCCTTGACGACCGTCTGCGCCCTGGCGAGCACTTGCACGTCAGCTGCGAGCCCCACCGTGGATCGGCTCGCCTCCTCCTTGAACACGAACAACTCGGCCTGTACCTGGCCGGTCTCCTCTCTAAGGCGCTGGAGCGCATCGGCCGCTTCTTCCTGGGAACTATGTAGCGTCTGGAGCAACTGAGCGGCCTCGTGCTCGCGAGCCATCAGGTCATCGGTGCAGTGCCGTACGCGAGCAAGGTCCGACTGCGTCTCATACAACGAGTCGGCGAACTTGGAGAAGCTGTCGCTCGTTTCGGAGAAGCGCCGCTCCACCAGGTCTTGAAGCTTGCGAAGCTTGCCGTCGGTGCGCGCGTGCTGCGACTGAAGCACCTGCACTGCGCTTTCGACCTTGGCGACCCGGTCGTGCAGTTCGCCGGCGGTTTGGGACACCTTCTTGTGGAGATCCTCTGTCAACGACAGGATAGTAAGACCAAGCGTCTATAAATGCTCTTTCAACGTGGAAACAAGCGTCACAACGAACCGATTTCGCACGTGAACGCGTCCGACAGCGCCACGAACGCCTGGTGAAGCACGCCAACCTGCGCAGCAAAACAGATAGACGCGGGGTCAGACGCGATCTACTCGCTGACTAACGTTGTGAACGAGGCTGTACCTTGTCGTTAAGCTCATTGATCAGCTCGTCCTTCTGCGCCACCTCTCGACCTTGGTCCTACATGGACCGGACCACGCAGCATGGATATACGATAGCGTGTGAGCGAGCTCGAAGGGTAATCAGCTGGTTGGCTCTCACATACCTTGAGGTCCTTCTTGATCACCTCCAAGTCGAGTGCCAATACGTTCTGCAGTGCGAGAACCACTCGTCAATCTCTCTCCCCGACCTGGCCGATCGGCCGATCACAGCCACCGTAAATCACGTACGGTCTTCTTGGTGAGCGTGACGGACGACAGCGACTTGTCGGTCGTGGCCGCCAGCGCCTTGGACGCCGCCGTCGCTCGCCGCATTGCTCTCTACCGTCGGTTCGCTGCTGAGCGGTTGACCAAAGCCTGCCAATAGCACCGTTGCTGAGACCCCGGTCACGTCGCCAGCAACGCGGTCGTCGCTCGCTGAAGGTTCTCTGCGGCAGTTCCAACGCGGCGGCAGTTGCGTCCAACTTGCGCTATTTTAGATCCAAGTGCGCGTGGTCATTGGGATCCACAAGCACAACAATTAATGAACGAGAGGAATACAGTACGCAGATCATCAGCAGTGAGAAGACATCACCACGAGCGCTACGCACACGATCCGTGGCCGCAGGCCATGTTGAAGTCCTCAACCGTATCAAGCCAGCTTTGTAAGACAAACTACTACAGTGATTTGCCTCAATAGCGAACAGTCCATTTTCTATAACCTCCAGTAGCCGGTACAGTAGTACAGTACGAGATGCGGGCATTTGAATTTGTCGGGTACTGACAGAAAAAAGAAAAAAACGGATTCCGCCAATCACGAGTGTCAAAATCAAGATTCCGACAATCCTAGCCTTCAAGTCTCCTTTAGTCAATCGGCGTTCTACATGCGAGGCGAAGGGAACAGCAAGTTGAAGCG
>JAADXW010000298.1:0-26274 GCA_023337975.1 Phytopythium ostracodes
AGGAGCAAAAAGGTCCCCACCTTTTGCGGACCAAGCGCTAAGAATAGGCGGCATTTCCACCAATGCGGGTTGAAAATTGAGGCGGTGCCGTTCGTGATTGGCTAGTTCAAGTTGCAGCGCAGGGGTGGGGCGGTCAGATAGCGAATTAGCAGGATGGGAACGAGGAATTAGAGGATGAATTAGAAACCGCAAGGGAGAGGAGAACGCCGGGGGAGAGAGAGAGAGAGAGAGAGAGATGCGTCGTCTCCCCTAGCCGCGGGACCAGGGAAAGTGCCACAGACAGGCGTACGACGCAAAATTACAGACACTTTGGGCGAGCATACGGAGAGCAAGTCAGCGCGCGAGAACAATAAAAACACAACCGCAAAACAAGCGGCGTCAACACAGCTGTTTCACCCCGCCAGCGCAAGTTCAACCAATCAAACTAGGGCTGCTTCTTCCAATCTGGCCAGACCGTAATAAACCGGCCGTGGCGACTCTGCCAGAACCCCTGGGGGACAGAACACCCACAACCAACCAACCCACCGTAAATTTTAGCTGGCCGAAGTGAATGAATACTCGACGCGGTCATCGACACTTGCGCTCCGTAGTTTTCTTGCGAGCACCGAGCGCGCGCCGCCCGAGTTTATAAATACCCCCGGCGCGGCTTAATTTGCAGCGTTAACTTCAGTTTGCTTGTTGCACCAGAACCGAGCGCGCGATCCATGGCCAAAGTTCAATTCAGTTGCCAAGAGAAATGAGCGCTGCTGGCCAGCGCGCTGCGCGAGGAGGAGGACTGGCCCTCCGTAATTCAAGTAGGGTTGGGCCACTTTTTGACCCAACCTGCTGGGTGCGCGGCAATAATTTGTAACGTGTAATCAGCTCCGAATTATCAGTCGGTGCCTCGAGAAAAAGAACCTTTCCGGGTGCTAAAACGTAGCTCCCACGGCGACAATCCCGTGCCGAGCCGCGCAAATCCTTCCTCGAAGAGCGAAGAAAAACTGCATCTATTCGCCCAAGAAGAACTCTCCTGATGCTGGTCAGAGCCACTCCCGAGCCTGGATCACATCGGTCGAGCCAACTGCAAGCTCCGGGTTTGACAACTCCCCACCCGACGTCGGCCACTGCCGGCTCTGCTCTTGATGGAGACACTCCCGGTGCCTTCTTCCGCCCTCCGAGTGTGACTGGACCAACAAAAATCTTGCAACGGCGTCCAGTTTGGAGGCAGACCGCCGCGAACAAATGAGCTTGTGTCTCTCCGCGTTGAGACGTCCGGTTACAGTGTGTACCAGTTGTACAGTACGGCACCGTGCGTACAGTGTATAGCGCTGCGTTATCCGGACTTGCGGCCAGATGCGCAAACCACAGGCTTCGATTCATGAGAAGCTCCTCCGGGACCGGTGCAGTGTTGAAGCTCAGCCGATTGTGACGCAACTACAGTAGACGCTCCGGGTGGGCGGCGACGACCAACGGAGCACGGCGTTAAGCAGAAGTTGTTCATTACAGTGCTGTATGGGCGGACACGTTGGTCGATGGTGACGCTAGTTGAAGCTGGGGGCGTCGTCATTGCCTCGGGTTGGTCAAGCGAGCGGCTCATGTGTTAGGGTTGAAGTCGCTTCAGGGTGTAGCCATGTCCAGGTTGAAGATGTCAACGCGTTGACGTCCGTCCCCCTCTTGTCACACGTGAACACCAATGCGTCACAGCGAACCAGTCGCGTCCCTTGGGTTATAAGCGCACATAATGCGAGTGTTTGGTGGCGTCTAGAGGCCGATTTGGAGTCGCGTAGCTGCGAGTAATGCACGCGCTAGGCGCGAGTTCAGAGTGCCAACGGACACGAACACACCGTCAAGCCCAGCGAGTGAGCAAGCAATTGCCAGAGGTGATGATTGTCTGGTGAAACGGATCTATTTGCGGGTGGAGACTCGCCAACAGGCGCGCTTTCGGATCGCCTTCCAGCGCGCCAGCAGCCTCCTCGAGGCGTCCGTTGCGCCTCCTCGCGTCTGTTGGGGGTTGGGAGACGGCCAATACCTCGAGTCGCTCGCTTCCTGGCCGACGCTTCCGCTGGCGCCTCCGTCTCTGTTCACGATCCTCTTCTCAACTGCATCACTCTCTCCGTCGTCCACGTCTCTCTCGTCCGTGTAGGGCGATCAACCGGCCGCCATGTCGAGCTCCGCGTCCAACAGCTTCAAGATGTCGGACGACAGCCCCGCTCCGGGTGCGAGCCCTCCGCTCGGGACGGGCGCTGCGGCGATCCTGGGCGGCGACGGAGCCGAGATCGCGCTCAAGAGCAAGCTCGTCACGGACGGGCTCAAGAAGCTGTACGCGAGCAAGCTGCGGCCGCTGGAAAAGAAGTACAGCTTCGAGGACTTCCACTCGCCGCTGCTGACGGACGCCGACTTCGACGCCAAGCCGCAGGTGCTCATGATCGGTCAGTACTCGGTCGGCAAGACCTCCTTCATCGAGTACTTGCTCGGCCGGCCGTTCCCTGGCCAGCGCATCGGCCCCGAGCCGACGACCGACCGGTTCGTGGCCGTCATGTACGGCGACGAAGAACGCACCGTGCCGGGCAATGCCGTGGCCGTGTCGCCCGACCTGCCCTACGGCGGCTTGGCCATGTTCGGCACGTCGTTCCTCAACAAGTTCGAGGCCGCGCAGCTGCCGTGCAAGCTGCTCGAGAACATCACGGTGGTGGACACCCCGGGCATCTTGTCGGGCGAGAAACAGCGGATCGCGCGCGGCTACGACTTCGTGCAGGTCGCGCGCTGGTTCGCGGAGCGGTCCGACATGATCCTGCTGTTGTTCGATGCGCACAAGCTCGACATCTCAGACGAGTTCCAGCGCGTGATTGAGGTACTCAAGGGCCACGACGACAAGGTGCGGTGCGTGCTCAACAAGGCCGACCAGATCGACGAGCAGCGCCTCATGCGCGTGTACGGCGCGCTCATGTGGTCGCTCGGCAAGGTGCTCAAGACGCCCGAGGTCATGCGCGTGTTCATCGGCTCCTTCTGGGACCAGCCGCGGCTGCACACGGACAACGCGGCGCTGTTCGACGCCGAAGAGCGCGACCTCATGACGGAGCTGCGCGCACTGCCGCAGAACGCGGCCGTGCGCAAGATCAACGAGTTCGTCAAGCGCGCGCGGCTCGCAAAGGTGCACTCGTACCTCATCGGCCACCTTCGTGACCGCATGCCGGCGATGCTGGGCAAGGAGAAGAAGCAGCGCGAACTGATCGAGAACATGGGCGACACGTTCCGCGAGGTGCAGCGCAAGTTCCACCTGCCGCCGGGCGACTTCCCCAACCTCGAGGACTTCGCGCGCAAGTGCGCCAACTGCAAGTTCACCAAGTTCGCGAGTCTCAATGCACGCCAGATCCAGGAGATCGACGAGCTGCTAGCCAAGGACATCCCCAAGCTCATGTCGTCGCTGCCCAAGCGCGACCACCAGTCCAATTTGTTTCCTGCTGCAGTCAATAACAGCAACCCGTTCGCATCCCCCTCGATCGACGCGTCCATGGGCGAATCCTGGGCCGTCGCGCCGTTCAAATCTGAGTACGACGCCATGTTCAAGTCGCTCAGGCTCGATGCGATGGGCCGCGCGACCGGTGCGGCCTGCATGGCGCCGCTGCAGACCTCGGGGTGCTCTCAGGACTCGCTCAAGGCCATTTGGGATCTCGCTGACATGGATCGCGACGGCGCACTAGACGCCGACGAGTTCGCCGTCGCCATGTTCCTGTGCACGCGCGCCAAAGAGGGCGAGCCCGTGCCGGAGACGCTGCCGCGAGAGCTCGTGCCGCCCTCCAAACACCAGCTTGTCGACGGAGTCAGTAGCAACGGGGCGCTTCGGCCGGCGTCTCCGTGCGTCTCGCCCACCGCCGCCACGCTCTCGTGAAATTGGAGAGGCAGAGTGGACGGTCTGTTGGGGCTTTACAGTTTATATATCGACTTGTACGTGCTTTTCGCTTGCATCTGCTTGTTCTTACGGCCAAGTGTGGCTCACACCAGCACCCACTACGCTATCAGTCGGCTTCAGTTGTTACCCCGGCGCCGCGTCGTCATGTTCTTTGCTGCAAACCGACGGAGCTCGTCGTACGTGAGCGCTCGCTCCTCTTCCTCGCCCTCGTCCGGCTCCTTCTCGTGCTCGTTCGCATGCTGCGAGTCGTTATCACTTGTCATGAGCTCGACTGTCGGTAGTCGCTGAGGCGGCGGAAAAGCTGTCTGCACCCCTCCTGCGCGCTCTTGACCGGTAGCAGCGGCCACGTTGTTGCCTTCGCCACTTGTAGTGCTGCCGTCGCCCGACGCAGCGGCAGCCGCAGCGAGTGCGGCGGCGAACTGCTGCTGAGAGAGCGACTTGCGCGAGTACAACTCGAACTTGCTGCCCTTCTTGCGTTGCTGGTTCAGCAAGAGCTGCTGCTGTTGCTGTGGCTGTTGTGTTTGGCCGGGTGGATTCTGAGCCTGCCCAACAAGAATTGACCGCTTGGTCGGCGAGCGAGAAAGCTGATCCGCTCCCGCCATCGCCAGCGTCGGCGCTGGTTCCACGTGTGGAGGCAGGATGATCACCCCGTTGACGCCACCAAACGACGGCACCTGTACCTGCAGCTTCTGCTTCGGGTCGGACGGCAGTGTCGTCGGTCCGTGGCCAAGCGGCAGCGGCATCGAAGTCGCCGACCGCGAAGGCGAGGTCGACGATGAAGATTGCGATAAGTCTTCACTGCTCACGCCAACAGTAGCATCGGGGTCCAGGTGCCCGGTGGCGGCCGCGGTGAGACTGCTCTGGAGCACGAGCCGACTCGCGTACATCTCGATCGCGCGGAGATACTCGAGGACATTGGTCTCCGTGACCTCGCGTGCTGACAGTGGCAACGACGTCGCTCCGCCACTGCCGAGCTGCAGCCAGTCGCTGTCTCCCGACGACGATGAGCCAGCAGAGCTAGCGTTCCCAGCGCCTGCGCCGTTAGCTCCGTTGCCTCCAACGCCGCTGCTGGCGTTGCTCGACCCACCACCGCCAGTTCCAGCAGCTGATCCGCTCCCGGATCCGTTTGAGGACGACTTGGCTCCAGTCGAATGCACCAGCAGGTTGTGCACCGAGTGCACGGACGACTTGACGCGCGCGAAGATCGTCTGGAGCGCGTCCGCCTCCAGTTCGAGCTCGTAGTCATTGTCCTGCAGCATCGTGAGCTTCCGTTGAGCGCTGCGCAGCTGCTGCTTTTGTGTCGCACTGCTCGCAATGCCCTCGCGCGCCTTGTAGTCTTCGATCTGCGCCGTGAGCTCTGCGACCTGGGCCTGCAGCGCCACTTGCTCGCGACTGAGCTCCTCCACGCGCCGAAAGCGCTGGAAATTGGCGTCATCACGCGTCAGCAGCTCCTCGCACAGCGCGTGCGTGTCGCGAATGCCTGTCACGCGCCGGATCTCTTCGAACGCGGCGTCGTACCGAGCCACTTGCGCGTCCGTGCCCGTGCCCAGAGCTCGCTCCATGCCGATTTTCCACGTCGACCGCGCTGCAACGCGCGCCAACGCGCTCTTCTTGCCGACGCTAGCGGCGTTTCCACCTCCAACTGCAGTTGGGGACGAGCTGCCGAGATCCCCAACGTGGTCGGCCGCTCCTATCACTTGGACAATTGGCGATACCGCGGCTGAAGCCATGCTTGCGGGCGATCCGAGCATCAACACGTCGCCGTCGTCGCCGTGGTCACGCATCCAGGCCTCGATCTCGCATTTCAGGTCCAGGAACTGCCGCTCGAAGTCGCGCTGTTCTTCGTCTGCCTGGGCTTGCATGCGCTCGATCTCCTTTGCCACCCCCAGCCTCGCAGCACGCACACGTTCGAGCTCGGCCACGCTCTGCGCGTGTCGCTGGTGGCTCTCGCTCGCCTCGCGCTCGAGCTTCTTATAGATGCCATCGAAGATGACGCGGTCGCGCCGCACCTTGTCGATGAGCGAGAACAGGTGCTTGTTGACCGAGTCGATCTCGTTCTTCTTGACCAGCGACAGCTCCAGACGGTTCTCGAGCGCACGCAACCGCCGTGCCGCACTCGCCGCCGACGGCTCTGCACTCGCGGACGCAGCCTCCTTCCCCGGCTCGGATGACTTTGTTGAGCCAGAACTGTTGCCGCTACCGCCGTCACCGAGCCCGTGGAGCTGAAGCCGCTGCTGACGAAGCGCCTCCAGCTCCTGCTGCTTCTGCTGGACTTGCATCTCGAGCGCCGATAGCTTCCGCTGGGCGAGGGCGACCTTGCGGGAGAAGAGCGTGGCCGTCCGCTGAAGCTCCGACAGCTTCGACCTCTTCTCCGTCGCCAAGAGCGCGCGCGCATCACGCTGCTCGATCGCGAGCTCGGCCTTGAGCAGCTGGTTGTGCTCCTGCAGCTTCCGGATCGCGTCGCGCTGCTCCTGGACCGAGCACATGCCTGGCGCGGCCGCATTGCCGCTCTTCTTGCCGGCTGCGACCGGTTTGTCGTGCTTGGGCGAGTCGCTGGCCGCGTCCGCTTGCTGCTGGTTGGGCGGGTGGCTTGCCGTGGGCGAGGCAGACGACGAGTGGCCGTTGCCGTCGTCATCGCTGCCGGTGTCGGCGTGCTGCTTGTGACTCGAGGCGACGGCGATCGTGAGGCCCGCGATGATGCCGAGCTTGGTGTCTGCGACCGCTAGGAGTTGCGCCACCGCCGCGTCGTCCTTGCGAGTCATGCGTTCCAACTTGTTGGCAAGCTGACCGGATAACGACGGCGAAGAGAAGAGCGGCGGTTCACACGAGTCAGGAGCAACAAAAGTCGACGCTGGGCAATGGGAACGGAGGCTCCCTGCTATTTCGAGACCGCAAGGCAGGCGAGGCGTGCCCGCTCGACTGTTTCGCTTCATTGGATCGCTCTTTTACTCATTCAATCGACCCGATAACGGCTACAACCGTCACTGACTGACACCAACTACTACAGCTACACGTCAACTCCACAACTACTGCTACCACTACGCCTACAACTTCTTTCTACGCTACTGCTACTCGTTCCTCCACTGATCACGTCGCGATAGACTTGGAACCGACGCCTAATACATGGACGCACGCTGTTTCGCGTCTCCACTCGACACTGCCGCGCGCTTCGGCTTGCCCTTGTGGAAGCGCGTGCGCCTGGCAAACACAACCGGCACGGCATCCTCGACCGTCTCGGTCACTTGCGGCCGCTTCTTCTTCTTCTCGTTCTCCGTCACTGCGTTCACAACGGAGACGCTCGCACGCTCCTCGTCACCACCGCTCTCCGACTGCGGCTCGCTCGCTTCGACGGTCGTGGTGGTGGCCGTGGTCGACACGGCCGACGCCTGCTTCTTGACGTCGGCGTCTTCGAACTCAATCTCGGTCGTGACCGACAGCGCGAGGTTGTTCATGGACGGCTCGTGCACGAGCGACAGCACGGCGCTGCTCAGGCGGCGGCGGCCGCGGCGGAACACGACGCGCTGCGGGATCCACACGCCGCACAACGGAACCTCGGCCGTCTCGCAGACCAGCGGCCGCGCCCCCGGGATCTGCGGGCCAGGTGAAGACGGAGCCGTCTCCATGGTTTCCGCTGCCTGCCGTTCTCGATTCGACGAGGCAGGAGCATCCAGTGCGGTGGGCGACTCGACCGGCTTCCTCTCAACCACAGTGATTTCGTCCTCACTATCGCCAGCGCCGGCTTTGGTGACGGACTGGGCGTCACCCACGCTGTCGATACGTTCGGGTTGCATGCCGCTGCCTGCCTGGTCAGCGTCAGTGCTATCGCCAACCTCTGCTTGGTTGTTGTGCTCGGTCTGCTTGACAGGCTCAGCGTCGTCCTTGAAATCCCCCGCGTCGCTGACAAGGAGAGAATCCTCCTCGCTCGGGTGGAGGCTGCGGTAGTGGTCGCCCTTGTACAGCAGGTGCAGCGTCTTGTACGCCCGCGCGTCCTCTTGCTCGTGCTCGTCGCTCTCACCCCTGCCCTTGCCGACGTCGTCGTCGTTCTCGATGCGCAGGCGGCGCTGCGGGCCCTGGTGCACCACGAGGTGCACGCGGAAGCACTTGGCGGCCGCGTACAGCTCCGGGTTGCCGCCCCACTCGCCGTCGCGGCGCATGCGCACGCAGTAGGCGGCCACGGACTCGTCCTCGAGCTCGAGGAAAGGCGCGAACAGCTCGCGTTCGCGCTCGATAAAGTCCACCAGTCGCCGCCGGACGTCCTTGTGCAGCTCCTGGTCGCCAAAGAGCTGGTCGCTGATGGCTCGGAAAAGGCAGTTGCCGTCGCCCGCGATGGCCGTGACGCTCCAGCCGAGCTGCGCGTAGTGCTTGGTCACCTGCGTCTCGCTTGCCCAGTTGCTGTCGGCACCCATGACCTCGCGCAGCAGCGCGCCGATCTCGCGTCGGCCGCGCGGCTTGGGCGGCGACTGCGAGACGCTTGAGCGCCGCGAGTCGCCGTCCGACATGGTCGACGAGATGGACGACGCCATGGACGAGCGCGTGCTGCCGCTCGCGCCGCTCAGACTGCTGCCGATGCTGCTCAGGCTGCTGCGCAGCCAGCCGCCGAACTTGGCGCGCGGCGGCCTGCTGCTCGACACGGCCGCCGTCATGCCAAGTAAGAGAGGTGGGTACTGTAGTCAGCCAGTCGGTCAGTCAGTCTACTCGCCGCACGGACGAGTTGAGTGGAAGTGGGCGGAGCGTGGGCGTTGAGGAGAAGGCTGCGGCACCGATGGAGGCCGGCCACAAGGCAGGGAACGCAGCGTACAGAACGTAGGGGCGCTGATCGCACGCTGGCTCCTTGTGCTTTGCTCAAGTCCAGAAGAAGGCAGGCGCGGGACGGACACCCTTGAGTGAGGAAGTAGTACATGCGCCAGGGCCAGGTCGCGTGGAAACGGGGCAATGGGCCTGCTGGCCCCACGAGTGATCGCTTGGACAGGCCAAGTGGAGACCAGACTGGCCAATCGCATGCCACATCGACTCGCCGCCTGGCTCGACGAATGTATCGGCGGTCGCGGGTGAGGGAGGCCATTGCGCATGGATGCATGAGCCGATTAAATGGCTAAATGCAGTGCTAGGGCCGGAAGAATACGGGTATTGGGCGTGGATAACAGGACGAGCGGCGGCGGTCATGTCGTTCGAGGAGATGCTGGTCTCATTAACTTTCTCATCCATCACCTTTCTGAAGCTGCTGGCTATTTTTTGGATTATCCGATTGGACAAAATGATTCGTAAACGCGTGATGATTGGCTGACATACGCGTTCATTCCGACATTCATCCCGACCCCGAACGCGATTTGAGATCGCGAATACCGGTAACTTACAGTCGGAAATAGAGTTTCTCTATCGCAACCCCTCTCTATCTGAACGGAGAAAGCTCTATTTCGTCTTCTTCTGCTTGGCGCCGCGCTTGGATGGGGCGGCCGCCTGTTTGCGGAGCTGCCGCTGCGCCTTCTTGCTCAGTGCAGTGCCCGACTCGGCGCTGAGCTTCAGGTCCTTAAGCTGTGAGGCGAGCGACGCATCGGAGTCATGGAGATCACCACCCGCGCCGACCTCCGACGTGATACGCTGCTGGTTGGCGCTGTCGCTGCCCCTCGCCTGCCATCGCTTCATCGATCACAAAACCACGTGCCAACACGTTAGCAAAGCATGAGACGCGACTGTGGATACCAACAACGGAGCGTAAAGTACCTTGGCGAGGTCGGCCGGGCGGAAGCCGTCGCAGTCGAGCTCGATCTCCAAGGGCGGGGCGCCGCTGTGCGCCTGCTCGTCGCTCTCCTTTAGCGACTGCACGCTGTCGAAGTGGTCGGAGCCGTGGTAGGCGACGTGGAGGACGCGCTTGGGCTTGTGCGCGTCGCACTCGATCACCATGCGGCTGCTCTCCATGTGCACGACCACGTACACCTGGAAGAGCCGCGCCGCCGCGTACAGCTCCTGGTTCCCGCCCCACGTGCCGTCCTCGCGCATCCGCCCGCAATACTGCTCCGCCACCGCAGCAACGAGCACTCGTCAGTCTCACTTGGTTGTACTTTGATCGAAGATCACAACGCACGTGGTCGAACTTCTCCTCGTCTTCCATGAACGGCTCAAAGTCGTCGCGGTGCGCTTCCATGTAGTCGATCACGCGCTGCACGTGTTCATTGGCGCGAGTCAATGGAGACAGGGAATCCATTGTCAGTGGCGATGCAAAGAGGACGGCGACCACGAGCGACGCACCTTGCGGATCTCGAGGTGCAAGTGCTGATCCCCAAAGAGCTGGTCGCTGATGGCGCTGCATCGTTGCGAGTCGATCAGCAGGTCAGCGAACGACCATCACTAGCAACACACAGCTTCATCTCGCCTCGCACTCACCTACCGGAACAGGCAGTTGCCGTCGGCCTCCACCTCCTACCGACATGCACACCAAGAGCAGCAAGCATCAGCATCTCAGTCAGTGGATCACAGGATGACCCAAGCAAGCGATCGGTTGACGCACCCACAGCTTGCACCCGACGCCCGCCAACTGCTTGCGCATGAGCTTGATGACATCGCCGCTAACTGCCTCGTGCTTCTTCTTCGCCTTGTGCTTGTCGCCCACGTCCTTGTCGACCACCGCCTTTCCTCCTCCGGCCGTCGCGAACTTGACCTTCTGCTTGAAGTGCGCAGTTCCAAGCCGTTAGAAGCGAGCGCGCCACCGGATTCTCGCCACCCGGGCACACTAACGAGCGCAAGTCATAGATGCAGTCATCAACCAGCAGCAAGCACGCACCGGCGGCTTCTTGCCCGTTTTCCGAGGGGCCATGGTGTTCGTATCCCCCACCCGATCCGACGTTCAATGTCACTTGGGGCGGCATGCAAACCTAACGCGATCGCATTGCGAACTTTACGTGCATCAGTACCGTGCCCCTCCAAACTGTTTATCCCCTATTTTTAGCCAATCACAGACCGACATTTGAACCCTTTTCACGTCCGCAGGGGTCAAACTATCATTTCTCAAAGTTCCGACGGTACGCGTCGTGTCGCTTGGAGCTCCGCCATTCGTCCATGGGCGCGTCCCAGTCCACCAAGAAGTCAGAAGCAGAAGCCATGGTCTCGACGCGGCGCTCGTCGCGCCTCCAGGCCAAGAGCGAAGCCTCGCCGCCTTCGTCCGAAGGAGAAGCTGAGTCGGTGCGTGTGTCGCCTCCGCGCGGCTCCAGGCGCTCGCCGCGCGGCAAGAAGAAGGAGCAGGAAGGGAAGGAGACGGTGGCCGAGGCCGAGGCGGTGAAGCAGGAGGCCGAGCTGCAAGAGGCCGAGACCAAGGAGGAATCGGACGAGTCGGCGCAGGACATCCCCGTGGAGGACGACAGTGCCGAGGAGGTGGCGGCCACGGACGCGACGGACTCGGACGCGAACGAGCACAGCGAAGAGCACAAGCAGGCGGTCGGTGCTGAAGAAGGAACTGCGTCATCGTCGGTGGTTGATGCTGAGGAGGTTAACGAGCCGACCGAGGTCAAGGACGAGGAAGAGGACGAAATCCTGATACTGGACGACGACGACGAAGAGGAAGAGGAGGAGGAGGTTGAGGTTGAGGTGGCTGCCGTTGACGACGCCGAGACGGAGACGGACGACGAAGCGCAGCAGCAGGGCGGCGACGAGGACGTGGCGCAATACGTGAGTTCAGTCTGCGCGTGCGGTGCGTTGATGATGGCGCGTGGCTGACTGCTTTTACTATGTATTGGTGGTAATTCAGGCACTGCTGGCGGCGTCTGGCCTCGACCTCTTCGGCACTGGCAGCAGCTCGAGCGCTGCGTCCAATGTGAAGACGCTGAAGCGGACGGCAGCGGCGGTGAAGCGCTCGCTGGTGCCGGACCAGCTGGACAGCGGTGCGGCGCAGCACTCGTCGTTCTTTAAGTTCAAGGGCCGCCGGCACGCGGAGGGCGCCGCGCTGGTCGCGGACAAGCGCGCCAAGGAGGAGCAAGTGGTGGTGAGCAAGGGCCTGGACGTGGTGGCGCGGTCGAACCAGCAGCGCGAGGAGACGCGCAAGAAGACGGCCGGGAGCAAGTGGTTCGACATGGAGTCGGACGAACTGACGCCGGACGCGCGGCGCGACTTCGCGCTGCTGCGCATGCGCAACTACCTGGACCCGAAGAAGTTCTACAAGTCGTCAGACCACCACAAGAAGCTGCCCAAACACTTCCAGATGGGCGTCGTGATCGAGGGCGCGCACGAGTTCAAGTCGGCGCGCATGACCAAGAAGGAGCGCCAGCAGACGTTCACGGACGAAATCATGGCCGACGCCAACGTCCGGCAGTACACGAAGCGTGTGTTCGGCCAGGTGCAGGCAGCGCGCAGCGGCCGCGGTAAGAAGAAGGCCAAGAAGACCCACCGGGCGTTCTAGAAGTAGCACGCAGTCGACGTAGTTGCCCAAATGTAATTTGAAAACTCAGCTTTGCCAATGGACGTGTCGGTGTCTGAGAAAGGAGGAGGCAGTCACAGGAAAAGATCGAGATGGAGAGACGCCGGGAGCTGGAAGGGTCGGGCCGGGATCGGGTGCGCCGCCTCCCCTCGTTCCCCTCGTTCTCCGCACGACAGTTGAGAGCCCGAAGCGACGCCTCTCGCGTCGGTTGCTGCTCATTCCTGCGACTCGGCCGCACTCGGCCCGATCCAGCCAGCAACAAGCCGACAAGAGAGCCGCGGCCGCCGGTCTTGACGGCAATTACAAGCCGCTAGCCTCCAGCGTCCCGTGATCTCTTCCCACTCTTCTGTATCAGTTCGTCAGTCCAGCATGTCGGGGCGTGAGGAAAAGCACGAGGCCGAGGAGAAAGCTCACGATGAGGAAGAGGAGGAGGAAGAGGAGGACGACGACAACGACGACATCTCGAGCAGTGGAGGAGACGACGACGACTCGGGCAGCGAGGACGACATGTCCGAGTCTGACGACGCCCGCGGCAGCGACAGCAAAGCCACTGCCGGCTCCGGTGGCGGAGCTTCTGCTCCCTCCAACTCTTGCGGCTCCTCGACCGAGCAGGCAGCTCGGTCGGCCAAGGAGCAGAGTTTCGTGAACCAGCCGTTCGACGAAGCCGTCGACCTGAGCGAGTCGGAAGGCAGCATGTCCGAGGGCGGCGTCGACTCCCCCAAGAAGAAGCCGACGGCGCAGGTCAAGAACCAGCCCTTCGACGAGGCTCTCGAGCTTTCTGGCAGCGTCCAAGACATTGAGAGTCCACAGAAGCCGGCGGCGGCACAGAAGGCGCCAGCTTCCACCCCGGCAGCGTCGTCAGCGCAGCAATCGGCGGGCAGGAAGAGCCCAAACAAAGCTCCAGCGTCCAAGAACGCGACGGCAGCAGCGCTCGGCGCCGAGATCAAAAACAAACCGCACGACGAAGAAGTGGATCTGAGCGACTCGGACGGCAGCGTCGACACGGACGGGCATCCGAGTCCGGATCGCGCGACCATCAAGAACAGAGCGGCGGCGGTTCCCACGAGAGACGAGAAGCCTGCAGCCAAGGTGGAGGCGGCGCGTAGCTCCCCTGCGCCCTCAAAGGACTCGACGCCGCCTTCTTCTGCTTCTGTACCGTCGAATTCAACGAGTGGCAGTGGGCGAGGAATGCCAGCAGCAGCAACAGCCACGTCGTCAGCTACTGCAACTGCGTATAGCGGACCAGCAAAGACGCAGCAGCAAGACAAGCGACAGATTGAGTCCAAGCGAAGCAAGCAGGAGTCGGAGAGCTCATCCGAGGAGTCAGGAAGCGACGAAGATGATGACGACGACGATGAGGAAGAAGAGGACGAAGAGGAAGAGTCGCAGTCGGCCTCCGTTGCTGTGTCGGCAGGCGGGGGCGCCGCTGCTGGCGGTGCAGCTAATGCCTCAGGTTCGGTGGGCAACTCGGCACAGTCGGCGATGATGGCCAACGCCGGCAGCTACAAGGAGAGCGACTACGCGCACCTCAAGGTGTCGAACGACGTGCGCGAGCTGTTCCAGTACATCGGCCGCTTCAAGGCCCAAGAGGTCGAGCTCGAGACGCGGCTCAAGTGCTTCATCCCCGAGTACATCCCGGCCGTGGGCGACATGGACGCGTTCCTCAAGATCCCGCGGCCAGACGGCGAGCCGGACCACTTGGGCCTTAAGATGCTGGACGAGCCTAGCCTGAGCCAGTCGGACGCGACGGTGCTGGATCTGCAGCTGCGGTCGACGTCCAAAAAGAAGCACGGGGACATTGTGGTTCGCAGCATCGAGAACGCCGAGAAGAGCCCCAAGGAGATCGACCGGTGGATCAAGTCGATCGCTGACCTGCACCGCACCAAGCCGCCGCCGCAGGTGCACTACTCCAAGGCGATGCCCGACATCGAGAGCCTGATGCAGGTCTGGCCCGAGGAGTTCGAGGAGCTGCTGGCCAAGACGCCCCTGCCGAGCGCCAGAATGGACCTCGCGCTGGAGCAGTACATCCGCGTCATCTGTGCGATCCTCGACATTCCGGTGCACAAGAACGTGTTCGAGTCGCTCCACGTGCTCTTCACTCTGTACCTCGAGTTCCGGAGCAACCAGCACTTTATGAACTACGACGAGCAGCTCGAGAGCGCGCAACAGCTGCAGCAGCGGCAGCAGCAGATGCAGCGAGGAGAAATGGACGCGCCGCCGCCCTTCACGTCACGACGGACCGAGATTAGCACGCCCGACAGCTTCAGCTCGCGCAAGTGAGCAGAGGAGCCGTCGTCGTCGACTCTATTTGCTGTTTTTCCACCCATAAGAGCACCACACGCGTTCGTCGTTGTTCTTTCTTTTACGATAGCCTTGCCAATAGAGTTCCGTCCTGTTGCCGACTCGAAGCTCAAGCGCTCGGCTTGCCGTTGGCATCCGAGCCGTCCTTGGTCCCAGTCGCCTGCCGCTCCAGCTCCTGCTGCTTCTCCACCATCTACGCAGCGCACAGCACCGCCGATATGAGAGCGTTAATGAGTATCCACACAGATAGCACGCGTCAGCACGATCGGGACGTTGACGCACCTTATCCTGGACCTGGCGAAGGCAGTCCCAGCCAAAGATGATGCGCTTGGAGATGGTCTCGCCGTCCTGGACGTGGAGCAACAGTCGACACAGCACACCGGATCAGACAACTCGGTCATTCGTCTCCTTGTTAAGCGCTCACGCGGCCGGGGCGCACCGTCTCGCTGCGGTTCTGCTCAATCTCCAAGCGCGCGTTCTTCTGGAGCACGAGTGACCTGTTGGTTCACGCGCGACCGTCAGCGCCGCCCCTGGGTCCATACAAACACATCAACAAACGCTCCGGTACCACGGCTCGCCCTGCTCGTTCGGCCACTTGAACTGCCGCGCCGTGCGCAGGATCTCGCGGTACAGCCGCAGCACCTCTTTGCGCTTGTCCACCAGCATTTTTATCCTTGTCGCGGCGAGCGAGCCCAACGGCTCCGTTTGTATCGTTTAATCACTTGTCAGAACGTATATTATGAAGTTTTTATATGTTACCGACAATAATTGTATTTTTTAATATCCTGTGATAATACATTCCTAGCAGAATGTTTATGCCATGGACGACGCCTTCAACCTGATCAATCATTCGCACACGTCGATGGCGAGCGGCGCGGCGCCGTCCTCGACGACGAGTTTGATGCCTTCGTACAGCATGGGCGCGCCTCCGATGTACACGATCGGGACCATGCAGAGCAAGATAATGGGCTGCCGGCCCGACCGGCGGACGTAGCCCAGCACGAAGTACTGCGCCAAGGACGTCACCATGAGCGACAGCGCGAAGATGGGCGCCGCCCACTGCAGTGGATCATGTTGAATACGGCGTACTTGGTCGCGGCGGCGGCGGAAGAGTAAAGCACCATGAGGGCCGAGTTGGCGGCGAGGACCTCCGGCATGACGTCCATCTCGATCAGAAGAGGGCTGGTGATCATGGCGGCGCCGATGCCGAACGTACCGGCGCCGATGCCGGCGATGACACACGCCGGGGCGAACAGAGACACCGTCTTCTTGGTCCAGCGCACGTCTCCTTCGGCGAACGGGTAGTTGAGAGTCTCCTTCGTCTCGTACTCCTTCAATAGAAGTCCGGCCGCGAAGATCTCGAACAAGACCATGCACGGGACCTCCGCCGCCAAGAGCACCCAGTACGTGACGCCGCCGCGAGTCACCAACGCATCAGCGATGCTAACGGCGAGAATGAGCAGGTGGCATGCGAAGGCAGCGCCGTGCTTGGCCCTCGAGAAGTGGCGCTCCTGGTCGATGAGCTTGGTCAGTGCCGGATCAATCGTCGGGTCGCCACGCTCCGCGGCGTAATTGTGATCGCTTCCCTCGTTGAAGGCGTCAGATCAGCGCCATCCATGTAGTCTATCACGGGAGAAGGTGGAGCTTCGCTGTCGTTGCGCTTCACCTTGTCCTTCTTCATGGCCCCCGACTCCTTGAACATGGCGATGCTTTTCACCAGCACGCGTGAGTTGCTGACCGCGAGCAGCGCGACGATCAGCAGCGAGAGCAAGTAGGAGGGCAGCAGGTTGGTCAGGACCGTGCCAACGATCATGCCGCCAACAACCGCCGGGATCATGATGAGCACCAGGTCGGAGTCAATCAGCGGACGGTTGGCCTTCGGGTGGCGCTTGCGCATGTTGAAGGCGGCGTTCGCGATGCCGCCGCCGAAGATGCCGAGGTTGACGATTGGCGTCGCGGCCTTGACGTCGAAGCCCATGAGCAGCACCATCGTCGGGATCATGACGACTGCCCCGCCGATGCCCCCGGCGGCGGCAATGACGAGCGCCAAAGCCATGATGAGAAGGCCGAGCCCGTCGTAGATGTCCATCGACGCGACCCCGGACACGCTGTCGATGCTGGTGCTGCCGCTATCGCTGCTGCCGCTACTGTTGCTGAAGCTGTCGCCGTTGCGGTGACCAGTAGGAGGGCGAGGACGAGTGTCATGAGGCCTGAAGTCGCCACCGCGCACCGAGATCGTCGTGCGATCGGCATTGTCGGCGTAATACTGAAGATGAAAGATCGATGGTGGAAGCCGATCCCTCTGTTTGCCAACCTGTGCGCCGCCCGGCACAATGCAAAACGAATCGAATGCCGCTGGTCGCAATTTCTTTGGGCGTTGCGGACGGTCGCAAGTTGGAACGGACTGCACTGCAAACACTCATCAACGATGGCGAACGATAACGCATCCTGACTAGCCATCAATGCTGTGACCGACTAATTACTCTTCAATAAGATTAGACCAGCATAATTGATGACCAGTATTTTGTTTAATGCGTTATTTCACTATATTTAAGGCCTTCACTTTTGATATATGCCTTTAAGTGATATTAAACTGAGAGTGAAAGGCGGATTGCTCCAGGTGGCACTACATGTATTTATGCAGGCGACCCCGAACTGAGCCGCGCTCATCCACAAGAACCTGGCATCGACTGGATGAAGCGACTCCTCGATCTCATGCGTGGCAGATCATGTGCACCGATAATGATTGCACCCAACCGAGGGATGCAGCACTGTACACATTGCGTGTGGGTTCGCGATCGAAACCCGACCTCAACCACTGCACCAATTGCCACCAAACGCAGCCGACAGCCGGGGCCGAGTCAGGTGCGGGGCTAACCATGTACAAGGCAGGGCTTGCTGGGTACAGTAACAGAGCAAGGTTGCAGACAGAGCAGGCGTCTAGTGGCGTACGGTGCGTAACAGGATCCGTGCATTTTCAGCTTGCAAGTGCAATAGGAGACACGTGCGGCGGGGATGGGGTACCAGTTACTGAACCATGCTTTACAATTTCCTTGTATATTTTAATTCCTCAGGGTGACAAATAATTCGCTTGCCTCATAAATCTCTGGTTCATATAAAATCTTCTCGTGTACTCGATTATAGAGTTGAGAGCGATCTTGAAGCGGCGCGCCCCCAGCGGATCCTTCGGCCGGTCAAGCAAACGGCCATGGGCAACGTCACGAGCGACGAGAACGACAGCTCACGTGCGGCTGGGGCTGACGCGCAACCTCCACCGACTGCTGCCTTCGCCGAAGCTGCGCGGTTCAAGAATGAGCTCGCAGACATGCAGCGCGCGCTGCAGACGCTCCACGTCTCGCCTTCTCCGCCGCTGCTCCCGCACCAGCTCGCGCTCGACGGCGTGGTCGTCGCCTGCGATCCAGGTACAAGTTTGCCATGTCAATGGTATCTATGACGATCATGCGGTGACAAAAATGTATACAACGATGGTGCTGTGCTCATGACAACAGGGGTGCGTGTGCTGGTGGGGCCAGTCGTCGGCAAGGTCGACTTCCAGAGCGCGAGGGTCCTGCTGGAAGTGGGCGCCCGCGCACGAATCACGTGCCATGTGTCGGCTCTGACTGCGCTTACGAACGAGGTTACGGAGGTGCTGCATTGCCGGTGTGTTGTCTCGTTCGAGGCGCAGCGGCCAGCAGTGTTTCGCATCGACAGACTCGCGCCTGGACGGGAGTATCGCATCTCGTTCAGTGGAATCAGGCGAGAAGACGCTGAAGCTCGTCGCGGGTCGTTCCGCACGCCGACGCTCGAGACTGGCGTGAGTGAGCTACGCGCGATTGCTGTGAGTGGCGACAACCCTGCGGATCTGCAAGCGGGCGAGCGGAGCATTTGGGCGAGCGTCAGGAAGCACGTCGAGCAGAAGAGCGTGGACTGCGTGCTCCACCTCGGTGGCCAGGTCGCCATGAAGCGAATGTTCGACTACGCCTCATTGCTGCTACTTCGACACGCCAGCTCCTTGAGTACAGGCGGGGAGGCTATTGTTGACTGGCGGGGGATCGAGGCGAGAGCGGTGGAGGTGCTGCGTGGCGCGTACCGAGCGCAATGGGCGCTGTCCAGCGACGTGCAGTTTGTGCTGGCCAACGCGAGCAACCTGATGATGTGGAGCGATGCGGACGTGTACCCGCTGTTTACGACACGCAAGGAGTTCTACGTCGACCATGACCAACCGACACTGCAGGTAAACTATAGTGCTTGAGGAGAGGACACCACGAATTGCGTCTAAACAGACTGGACATCACGCCCTGCACTGTCGTGATAGATGCAAGTGATTCGAGCGGTAACACGGTGCGCGCGGCGGTTGTTCCACGAGTACCAACGACAGTTGTGGGACGACGACATGGAGACGATCTTCGAGCGCGAGGTATTTTTCACCTAGCTTCATCATTCTTTGTGTCATTGTATCTCAATGCGTGCTTTCGAAACATCATGTAAAGGCAGAGATGCTCGCCGTGGCGGAGAGCGCGCTGGAGAGCTCGGGCAAGATCTTCAAGCTGTCGCAGCAAATCCCTAAAGTGGCTCAAGACCTGGAGCTGCAGAAGCAGCGGCGGGAGATTGAGGGTGCTCGGCGCGTTGAAAAGCAGCTTCGTGCGCTGGAGACGGAGAAACTCAAGCTGGAGAAGCAGCTCGTGAGCTACAACCAGTTACTGGCCCCTCAGCGCGGGGAGGAGTTCGTGTACAGCATTGGTGCGATCACGGTGCTACTTCTGGACTTGAGGAGCGCTCGTCTCGAACCTGGGGGAGCCCAGGCTGCCGATAATCCGCTCTTGAGTCCGCTTCAGTGGGATTTCATCGAGCGAGCGCTGGAGCAAAACGGTACCCGCTTGTTGGTTGTCTGCACGGAGCTTCCGGCGGTGGACGAGGCCCTCGCTGATCAATCTGCAGACGCGGAAGGCTTCAAGAAGAATGCGACTGCATGGAGCAACAACTCGGAGGCGCGATCGCGACTGTTGTCGTCACTGTTTGACTGGAAGCTCGAGCGCCCAAACCGAGAAATCGTCATATTGTCTGGTCCTGGACAATTGGGCGCACTGAGTGCGAAAACGGTTATCAAGGACACCAAGTTGCGCACGAAATGCATCCAGAGCATCACAAGCAGCGTCACTTCCGGCTCGCGTGTCGACGGCTTCTCCATACCGCTAATGGGTACATCGAGTGCGGCGATGACGCCGTCCCGGACGCTAGCTACGACGATGCTTCACGACCGGTTCAATGTGGAGCACGTCCATGTCGACGCCGACAAGAAGGGTTTCGCGGTTCTGTCGCTCAAGTGCGGCGCGGATGCTGTATCTCCTGTCGTTCAAGTCGATCAAATCGACGGGAGTGGTGATGCGGATGCTGCGCTTGCTCGAGTCGTGCTCGGACCGGTGGTTGGTTGGGTGGATCACCACTCCGTTACCCTCTTGCTGGAAGTGGACCGCGATGCGGATCTCGCGTGCGTGATTGACAACCCGTTCACAGGCGAGCGGCGTCGCGTCTTCCAGCATTTTCACGCGCATCGACCGAACTCGTTCCACCTGACGCGATTGCGCCCCGAGCACTTCTACCAAGTCAGTTTCTCGAACATCCAGCATGCCAGCGACTTCACAGCAACGTTCACGACCCTGTCGGCGTACCCAGAGAAGTTCGAGGTTGTAGCGGTTTGCAACGACGCCTCATTGCTATCGGCACATGCATTCACTGCTGGCTTGGACGATGGGAGCGCGAGAACTCTATGGAATGCGTTGGCAGACCAGACTGCAGGCACTCCATTCAGTGAAATCGACTTAACACTGCATCTCGGCGGCCAATTCTTCCCGGACTCCAACCCGTACGTTCACGAAGCTCTGCTGATGGCGGATGAGTGGAATCAAGACACTCGAGCGTCGGCCATGATGGCCGATGACAACTCAAAGGCAGTCGCACGCATATCTGAAAAGCTTCGGCAGCTTTATCGACTCACCTGGACGGCACCGGGAATGCGTGAGCAGCTTGCAAGCGGCGCTCACATCTTCTTGGTCAACCAAAATGATCTGCTTCCGCCGTCGGTCTCCTCGTCATCTTCGGGCATGCTGGTTCAGCGACTTCTCCGCCAAGTGCACCACGAGTACTTGGACTTGCTGCTACCACCAATCATGCGCCGATCTCGGCAAGACAAAGTGATTCCAGAGGTTATCGCTCATCATTTCGGGGGCCTGGGCACGTTTGTGCTTCCGCTTCGAGATTCCAATAACAACAGCTCGGGCAATTTCATCCACCCCAAGGCATGGGTAGGGCTGGACGCGTTCCTGGCAGAGGAGACGATGCAGGTGCTGCTGCTGGTCACGACGGAGCCGGTTGTTCGAGACTCACCGAACGACGTCATGGAGCAGGCAAAGGTGCATCCATCATATCGAAGTCAGTTCGGCTTTCATCAACGAGACCTGGACAGACTGCTTGGCGTGCTGTTTAGGTGGCAGCAATCCTCCTCGTCTGGCTTATCAAGTTCGCCCGGACAAGCTGAAGACACAAATACGCCCTCGTTGAGCAGACGCGTCGTCCTGCTCAGTGGGGACCAAGTTCAAAGCTTCGACTCTGTCATTCAGCAGTTCAACTCGTTGACGCCTGATGCACCAAAACAAGGTGGTGCCTCAAGCGGAGCCACTTTGGTGCACGAGATTCAGACGAGTCAAGACAACACATCGACCATTCATCAACTTGTTGTTGGGCCGCTCTGCGCTCCATCGCCAGAGATCTTTGCAGGATGCAGCGGCATGGAGATGCCGCAACAGCCTCTTCAGTTCCTCGAAGGATTCTTCTTCGGCCAGTATACGTATAAACACTCTCGCGTCTTGCGTCGAGATGACGCACCTACCGCGCTGCCGTCATTGGATTCCAGCGATCAAGGTAGAGGCGAATCACTCGTTACGAAACCAAGCAGCGACATGAGTGAGCACCCGCCACAGACTCAACTCCTCCGGGTCTCCTTCTCATTAACGGAGCCGGGTAACTGCAACAACATCATGACTGCTACAATCGGTGGTGCAAACGCGCGCAGGTGCACGTGCCGGTATATTTCCCAAGATCCAGTCGCGCCTCGCGTCGCAGTGAACCAAAAGAACCAAGAGAACGCGCAGGACGCACCTGTCTGCGTGACGTACGAGTCGATCCCTGCAAGCGCGAGCAGCAGCGACACGACGAGGTTTAATCTCAAGATGAAGCTGCCAACGTGGCTGCTGGAGGTACGCAACTCAGTTTCTAATACGTGTGACGAGGGCAAAATCTAACGTGTATGACTGTTCTGGCGCTCGTTAGCTGATGCTGCAGCCCCTAACGCCTGATGAGCAGGCGCTGATGGACGATCGTGCTTTATTTCTGCGAGACAAGACCGACGCGATCGCTGCGACTTTTGAGCAAAGCTCAGCACTAGCCGGTGGCTTACTCGGCTTCTCGCTCGACTCGCGTGGGTACATTGCTGAGCTGACGCAGCTCTTTGCCGAGTTCTACAACCGGCTTGGCGGTGCTGCAGTCCGCGAGAAGTTCCCGGCGCCGCCATCGACGCTGGCAGTTTGCCTCGTTCTCTATCGGCTGCTCATGAATCCGACCGACGCCTTTCCGACATCGGGTTCAATCGATGTGTCGCTGTTTGAGCATCTCCTGACAAGATGCTTCGTTGATGGATGGATGCTCAGCACAAGATTGACCCAGTTCTTCATTGAGACGAAGGTTGTCAAACCGCCAGCAAGCGCCAGCTAGCGACGCTGAAGATCAAAACGAGTCATAAGATGAGGGAGGAGGCGAACAACGAACCTTGATCATACCAAGATATCGAAGTTACTGGCATCGATTAAGTTTTGAAGTGCTTCACTTCAAACAGCCAACGCAAGATTGACAGTACTTCTTAGCTATCGCTGTTTGCTGTGTCGTTGCCTTGTATAACAGATGGAACACCACACTTCAGAAACTCGCCTTGAGCACTTTCGTGGCCGCTTTGGAGCGTCACATGACTCTAATTTTAGGAAGCGAGGCGCGCGTATCCACACGCCCTCAACCAGCTCACTCGCTTGGCTGCTCTTTCAAAATTAGGTGCGCGAGCTTATCGCTGATTTGGATACTCTCCCTTCGTGGCTGCGCAAGAATAGTCATGGATCGCCAAGCATCTGTGACAAATCGTCAGGGCAGTGAGCTATTTAGCGCTCCGCGAGCAGAGGTGTCGATGCTACGAAGGTCCCGATGGGCGCTGCGATGATCAGGATGGCGGTCACATTCACAAGTTGAAGATCGAGCGCCGGCCCATTCCTGCTGCTGTCTGGGCGAACAGGTGTACCTCGTTTGAAAGCTCGTACGCTGGTAAATATGCGCCCCAACTCTTGTCGGAGTCGAGGTCTCCGCTGTTTTGGGCTCTCACCTGTCGTCCAGATGCTCTTCCTGCTGGCTGTCTGCCATACAACGAGTGCTTGCATCCACGACTCGCTCCAGCACACGATATCCCGGGGCCATCAACACTATGACGCCGACCACCCGCTTGGGCGACACCTCCGCGGACGACGCCTGGACGACGGCGACTCGATACCAGGCAACCCGACCAATTACCAGAGATACGATCGCGTTGTCGGCAAGCTGGTCCCGAGCAGTGCATACCGACCGATCCGCATCACTCCGTACTACGACAACTCGACGCTGAAGCTTCTCCCAGATGCCAAGCGCGACGTCTTGCTGCGCGTCATCCCGGACGCGATCCGCGAGTTCTCGCTGACGCTGCAGGTGGTGCCCGTGCTCGGCAACCTGACTGCGCAGCACTCGTGCGACGTCCAGTGGGTGACAACACCTACCGTGTGCAAGACGTTTGTCGAGGACGAGAGGTGTTTCGAGATGACGATCCCGGACGAACACTTTGGCGCGACCAACAAGTGCGAGACGTGCTTGACTCAAGGCTGTGCGCTGGGTGACTGCAGCTACTCAGCCGGTCAGGGCGTCCCCGACACGGATTTCTTGCTTTACGTCCGAGCGGCCGACTCACAGTACTGCGCAGACCAGGTGCTCGCGTACGCCACCTCGTGCCAGAGGGACCAATTCGACCGCCCGACGTTCGGCATGGCCAACTTTTGTCCCAAGAAGCTAAGTAGCGACGCCAAGGACTATGACACGCAAGTTGCGACTGCGTTGCATGAGCTCACACACGCGCTCGGGTTCTCGGCACGGTACTTTGCCTACATGCGGCATCCGGACGGCACCCCGCGAACACCGCGCGACTCGAACGGCATCCCACGCTCTGGATCAGAGTCTAGTGGGCATCAATGCCCTAACGCCGGCCTTCAGGCTGCAAGTAGCGGCGACGGCAACATCAGTACTACCGGCAACTACGCTGTGCCGGCGACGACAACGGTCGCGTACTCGCACGAGCGGGGCCAGGTGGTCGCGAAGCTTGTGACGCTCACTGTAGCTGCGTTCGTGCAAGCGCACTTTAACTGTTCGACACTGTTGGGAGCTGAGCTCGAGTCGCAGGACGCGGGCTGTGTCGGCTCGCACTGGGAGGAACGATTGTTCGAGCCCGAGTACATGACGCCCGTCTCGAGCTTCCGCAACGTATTTAGCGGCTTGACGCTCGCCTTCTTCGAGGACTCGGGATGGTACCGCGCCAACCAATCGCGCGCCCAGCGACTCTTCTTTGGTGAAAAACGCGGCTGCTCCTTCGCGACGGAGAAGTGCATCGATCCAGAGACGACGAAGCCATCTGCAAGTGACCACTATTGCACCGATAGCGAGGTCGAGAGCTGCTCCTTGGACGCCACTTCGCGGTCCGTGTGTGCGATATCGGCGGGCAAGAGTGGGATCCCGAGCATTTACCAGTACTTTCGCGACGATGACACCAAGGGCGGCGACAACGAGTTTGCCGACTTCTGTCCGCTCAACGTTGGCTATTCACTTGGCGATTGCACCGTCGCGGACAACCTCGCGCTCGCGCCCGGTACGGACATCAACATCCTCGGTGAGACGTACTGTCGGACGTGTCGGTGTACGGCGACGTCACTTCGGAGCAGCGACTCCAGCGACTGGGTCGTCAGCGCTCGCAGGCAGACTGGGTGCTACGCCATGCGCTGCATTTCCAGTCACGACGACAGCGATAGCGACGAAACTGACGGCCCTAATCGGACAACAATTGAGCTCACGATCGCTCGCAGCCGAACGGGCGACGCGTTGACGGTGAACTGCACGTCCAAGGGCGAACAGGTGCACGTTCCCGGGTTCTCGGGCTTTGTCACTTGTCCGGACCCGAGCGTGATCTGCGGGTCAGGTATGACAGACGCGTTCGCGAGCGCTCTAGGCACGCGGATGACCATCGTTGGCGAACAATCGAACGATGAAGCAGCCGAAAAGACACTGCGCGGCGTCAACAGTGCGAACGGCCACCAATTTTGGTTAGGCAGGGTGGGAATTTGGCTGCTGGGTGCTGCATGGAGCGGCGTAACAGCATACTGGCTGATCATTGGTTAAGAAGCAGCATTGAGTTATGAGACCAACTTCTCGTTTTGAATTGCGACGGTATTTTTTGCTATGCGCAGATCTAGTCCCATGAGTTTGGAGGGGCGACAGAATTCAGGATGAGAAGTGGAGAGAACCGATGCAATATGACATGCTCGAACATCGAAGCCGCGACGTGAGACTGAAGTCTGATCTCGTACATCCTTTGTGCTATTCTGGAAGATCGGATGACATCGCGCTCGAAATAGTGCTGATCTTGGAACGCAATGGATACGCTCTTCTGTCATGCCAAGTAAGGTCTTGGGCGTAGCCAAGTGACGATGGGCGCACGAGGTACAAGCCATTCCACTGTATCCAGAAAGAGTAGCAGCGTCGTCGGTCTCACCGTTGTCATTCCAGCTAGCTACATCGATCGTGTCGCCTCCCTTCGGTCAGCTGCTTGAGGACGTCTGTCGTCATGGCGAGATCGACCAGGTTGAGGCTCGCTGTCGGTGTCTTCGGTCTGGTTGGCTTCCTCAGCTTGATCAATGGCTGCATCCATGACGCGCTACCGCACAAGGTCACCGGCGGCGAGCAGAATTACTCGAGCTCTCACCCATTTGTCCAAGCTGAGGAGGAGCGGCGGCGCCGTCGACTGTCTCCACGAGCGTTTGACATCGTCAACTACCAGTCGTATGACCGTACGATCGGCACCATCGTGGACGCGTCCGTCTATCAACCGATCCGCATCACCCCGTACTACGACAGCGCGTCATTGAACCAACTGACCGCCGCAAAGCGCGACGTTATCTACCGAGTCATCCCGGCCGCCATCGCGTACTTCACGCAGACGCTCCAAGTCGTTCCCGTCGAAGGGAACCTTGCGGCTCAACACTCGTGCCACTACCAGTGGAACACCGACCCGCCAGTCTGCTACAACTTTGTCGAGGACGAGACCTGCTTTGAGATGGTGATCCCGCAGGAGCATTTTGGCGCCACGCGCAAGTGCGACACGTGCGTCACGCAGGGTTGCGCCGTCGGTGATTGCAGCTACTCGTCCAGCCAAGGAGTGCCCGACACGGACTTCTTGCTGTATGTTCGGTCCGCGGCCACCAAATACTGCACGGGACAGGTCCTCGCGTACGCAACGTCGTGCCAGAAGGACCAGTATGACCGCCCGACGTTCGGCATGGTCAACTTCTGCCCG
>JAADXW010000299.1:0-26254 GCA_023337975.1 Phytopythium ostracodes
GAGGAGGAGGAGGAGGAGAACGTTGAGGTGACGGGGGCTGCCAGCTCCTGTACGACGTCAGCGACCACAAGCACCACAACGCGAAAGCGGCCTCGTGTTGGCGATGACAGGCACGCTCGTGCTACTAGCGCTACCCAACAGCGGCCAGCGTTTGCCGAGCGGAGTCAGCGGATAGCACTGAAGCGGCAGCTGGGCAAGGCACCGCGCGTCGTTGGCGACTGTGCACAACTCTCTAGAGCATTTCAGATGGCGGACCACGGCAAGGGGGAGCACGCGACACCTCGGCCTGGAGTGATAACGGAAGCTGAAGTCCGACGGAGGCGACGGTCGTCGACAGGTACGTTTCTGTAGCTTCAGCGTGTCGTTGGGGACGTATATCTAACCGGACCGGCGTCTGCGGGCGTTGCGTTGTGTACTTCTCGATCCCCAGACATGGCTGCCGAGTCAGCGATGCAGAACTACTCGCGTGGCGCCGCCTCGTCGACGATCCAGGTCCAGAACCTGGCGGAGGCGGTCGATGAAGCAGACGTGCGCTCTGTATTCGCGTTCGTCCTCCCGTCTGAGCTGGACATTATGTACGTCGGCATTCACCCTTGCGTTGTTTGAAGAATGCAGCGCCATCTCCCTGTCCTAACGCTCGCTATTGCTAATGATTCAGGAGCATGGCGGTCGACCTCTCGACGTCGGACCGATCTGCGATAGTAGAGTATCCGACCGAAGAGTTGGCGACTGCCGCGATCGACCAATTGCACGGTGTTGTCCTGGAAGACCGCCCTCTCGTCGTGGTAAGGGCGCTCGCTGCCTGCGTCAAAAGCAACGGTAGAGCTGCTTTCTAACGCCCCAGAGGTTCGTTGTGTGCCGATTCGGGCGTTGTAACAACAGAGCTTCCACTCGGATCCCGAGCCGCAAGCGGAGAGTACGGGAGGCGCTGCCAATGCAGAGCCGCACCCTCCTCGGCCGGATCAAACCTGGACAGCCGAGTTGCTGGACGCGAGCCGACTGGATGCCACGGCGTTTTCAACCGAGACAGCTATGAAGAACTACCAGCGAGGCGATCGATCGTGCACGCTGTACGTCAAGAACCTGGCAAAGTCGGTGCTGCTCCAGGACTTGACGCTCCTCTTCGCTGCGACTTTGCCGCCGAGCGTCTCCGTCGAGTGAGTTGCTGGCGCTGTCCTCGCCTCCGCTGATGCGTCTCAAGTCCGAAAGAAGGAGATGGCGCTGATGGCGACTTGTTGTGCTTCCTTTTGTGCAGCGAGCTGGGCATCCGCCATTTCACGGAAGGGCGCATGAAGTGCCAGGCCTTTGTCGCGTTTCCGACCGAGGAGCTGGCAGAGCGCGCGCTCGACAAGGTGCACGGCGTGGTGCTCCGGGGCAAGCCGCTCGTCGTGGTACGTCCTTGGCTCCCTAGTTCATGTTTGGTCACGCCGTACGCGATCCACTAACTAACACCCACCCACGCCTGTATGTCTGCTACCAGTGCTTTCGCAAGCAGCAGCCGTCCACCGCACCGACGACGGCAACAGCACAGCAGTAACTACCATCACACAGAAGGGAACAAACACGCATGTGGAACTTCCGCATGCCACGCCTCGTTGTCGCCGCGTGTCGGCCTCTATCGCGCCTCGGGTCTCTCGCTTCTGACAGTCTTCTTCTCGTCACAGTTGTTAAATATCCGCAGCAAAATTGGGTACCTCTCTTTCACGGGAACTCGCGCAGCTTGGCGTCGCTGATGCTGTTGATCACCCAGTGGTAGTTGACGATCGCCTCGGGTGCCGGGTCCTGGAGCTGGCGCAGCGCTGTCAGCCGCTTGATCTCCTTGCCGAGCGTGTGCGGGTTGATCTTGTCGCATACGACGACCAGCCGCCGCTCGCGGTTCTCGTCCTTCTTCATCTCGCGCGAGATGTCGTCCAGGAACGGGATGATCTTGCCGCCGCCAATACGGAGAAGTGCATCCACCTCGGTCGCCACCGGCATCGGCGGCAGAAACTCGCCCACGATGTGGAAGCAAAAGCCCGAGAAGAGCTGCGTGCCGACCGTTGAAGGGTCTACCTACAAGCATCAAGGACGGCACATGATGTGAAAAACGGAGGTCCCAGGTGGCATCGACGGGATCATCCAACTTACACTGGGTGACAGTGAGCGTAGGTTGGCTTCTCGGGTGAGGCGCGCCAGCCGCACGGCGTCGTGGATCCGCCGGCCTTTGAAATGCCCGTCCGCTTCGAACGGCGCCTCGTCCACACGGTTTCCCTCCTCAACGCACGCTGAATATGCGCAACGTGAGCAAGAAGTCAGCACTGAGACCGTCACGCGAGATATGCAAGGGGCGCAGGGGGAAAGCTCACCTTGAAGCCAATGCTCGCTGACGATCCAGCGGCCAGCAATGATCGCCTTCAAGTACTTAAGAGACCGCGTCTTGACCCACCGATCGCGTAGCTGCGACTGCTCTTCCTTTTGCTGCTGCTGCAGCTGCTGTTGGCCACCACTAAATAGTTTGCGCTTGCCGGACGGAGTGACTGATCTCCGACTAGACGGCGGCGACGACACTCCAACCACATCCGATCCGTCGGAATGGACGCACTTGGCGATCAGATGCGTCACCGAGCCGGACCACTGCTGCACCACGTCGGCTCCTAGTTGACGCGCCCACTCCGTGACCTCCTCCGTCTCGGGGTCCTCGAACCCGGAGCACAAGACCACAATATCTGATCGCTTGGGTTTGTCGGGAGTAGAGCGTACAGGTGACGGCGTCGCTGATGCCGCAGGTTGCTTTGCGCGCTTCTTCTTGTCGGAGGATGGAGCACTAGACCGGCCGTTGGATAGCGGGGACTCGGCCACGCTTCGTCGCTGACGCTTCTTGGCGGCTCGACTGGGCGTCACGTCCGACACAAGCTCCTCTGGCGGCCGGTGGATGAAAAAGTCATGGATGCTGTGCTCCCTGCGCGTTCCAATCACGTACTTGACGCTGTACGTGCCATCTATTACAGCGACGGACGGCGACAACAAAGCGGTGAGATCAAGCAGATACATCACAGTCGCATGACACGCGTGCTTACCGTCGTTCACGCCCGTGATGCGAGCGGTGCCGCCGGACTTGTTGACGCCAGCCCATGTGCGGTCGGTCACCTCCACCAGATCGCCAACGAAGAACGGCCCGTTCAGCGGCGGCGCCTCGACTTCTACTTGCTGAGCGCTTGCTGCTGCTTCTCCATTCGGTTGCGTCGCTGGTTTATCTCCTTCCTTGGCCTCAGAAACCCGCGGATGCTCTTGTTTTATCTGTGTCGGACGGGTAGTAGCGATGGCATCGGTCGCCTCAGAGTCCGCTACCAGCTCGTCCATCTCGTACTTCTTGCTGTGGTGATCGCTTTCATGCGCTTCCAGCGGTGGCGGGCTTCTGTTTGGAGCTGCAGCGGTCGCGGCGATAAGCGTGTCGTTGGAAGTGGCGGAGGACTCGCCGACGATCGATGGGGACAACTGCGTTGGCACCGACTCGGACGTGGACGAAGGGTGCTGCTCGCTGTCATTTGGGGCCACACGCGCCTCTTTCTCGCTGCTGTGGTCGCTCTGAGGTCGCATGGGCGGTGGAGTCGTCAGCGCCGCCGTTGCTGGCGCCGTCGTCGGCTTGGCGCCGTCTTCCGCCGTCTTCTGCTCCTCGTCGGGCTTGTCAGCGGCCGGCGCGGGCGCGCAGAGCATCTCGGTGGCGGCGAGGAGCTGGCGGATCATCTGGTCGTAGCGCAGGCGGCGCTTCCTAGCCGGCAGCTTGCAGATGGGGCACATCTGCTTGAGCTCGAGCGCGCGGTGAATGCACTCCTCGCAGAAGCAGTGGTTACACGGCAGCGACACGGGGTTGTCGTACGCGCAGAGGCAGATGGGGCACTGCAGCTGCGTCGCGAAGCCTTCCACGGCCACCTCGAGCCGCCGCAGGCTCCAGCGCGCGTCCATCGCGCTCGAACCGCCGCCGCTCCGTCCGCCGGCCGCTCGCTCGGTCGTTTGCTTTCCCCTTGGTTAGGAGCGTTTCGCGGGCTTTGAGTGGGGTTGGCGGCGTTTCACCCAAACACCCACTCAAGTCGTAAATTACCCAAAAAACCTAGTCCAAATAGGTCTTCTATTCCGATACATCACGGTATTTTCGTTTCGCTTTTCCCCGAATATGACGGCAAAACTCTGACCGACCGGGCCAATCACCAGATCGGTGAGCGGGAGGGGAGGCGAGCGCGGGCGTCTGTCGGCCTGTAAGCCGGCGTAGGCGCGTTGGTTTAGCGAGCGAGAGGAGCAGAGTACGTACGGGAGCGGTCGTAGGTACGAGGCGCGTCGATCGCGGCGTTGGGCGGCAGGTTCACAGGGAGAAGCGCGGGAACATCTTGCGCAACGCATATCCATCAACCGGTCGATCGCGCGATGTCGTCGCTGGCGGAGTCGTCGGTGCTGATCGACCGCGCGCTGGTCACACTGTGCACGGAGCTGCCCGAGTCGCTGGGGCTGTACAACACGGGCAAGGACCAGTTGTCGATCGCAGCACTGCGCGGCGTGCCGATGCTGGACCGGCTGCCGTTCGAGTCGCGCAAGCACTTCATCGTCCGCGACTGGATGCGGTCGTACGTGGCGGACGAGGACCAGGCGCTGACGACCGAGATCAGCTTCGACTCGCTCCGAGAGACGCTCAAGCGGGAGCGGAAGGAGCGCCAGCGGCTCGAGCGCGAGCAGGAGGCGGCGCGGGACGGCGCGTCACCCACCGCTGCGAACGGCAAGCAGAAGAAGAAGAAGAAGAAGGACAAACACAAGGAGAAGAACGTGCCCGATAAGCTGAAGAAGAAGAAGAATAAGACGGACGCGAATAGAAGCAGCAGCGCAGAGCGCAGCCGCAACGGGAAGGCCAAGGCCAAGGGCAAGAGCAAACAGATGCCACGCATGCGGAGCACTAGGCAACACCCAGGCGACAGCGACGATGAGGCCGAGTTTGTCGTCAGCGACGATGACGTGTCGATGGGATCGCACAGCTCATCCTCGGAAGACTCGTCGTCCTCGTCGGAGAGCGAGTCGAGCGAAGAGGAGACGAAGGAATCGGAGCAGCGGGAAAAGAACAAGTCGTCTCGGAAGAAGAAGAAGAAGGTCAAGAGCAACCTGCCGCCCGTGGAGGCGGTCTTGTCGTCGGACGAGGACGAGGAGCCTAACGAGATGTTCGACGAGGACGACCCGGACGTGTACGAGGTGGAAACGATTCTCGACAAGCGACCCGGCCAGTTTGGCGGCGAGCCAGAGTACCTGATCAAGTGGGTGGGCTACGAGGAGACCACGTGGGAGCCCGCCGCGAACGTGTCGAAGGACCTGGTGGACGAGTTCGAGGGACAGCCCGTGCGCGAGAACGAGTACGCCGTCGAGGAGATCCGCGACCGCCGCTCGAAACGCGACCCGGAGACGCGGCTCAAGACCCACGAGTACCTCGTCAAGTGGGTCGGCTACGACGAACAGACGTGGGAGCCGGCCGAGAACCTGCCGCACAACCTCCGGCGGAAGTTCGACCAGAAGTACGAGGCCCGCAAGCGGCGGCACCGGTGAAGGAGGAGGTCGGGAAGGAGGAGCGAGCAGCTCGGCCGATGCTGCACGAAATTGGTCCCGCATGCCAGCCGTAAAGTGGTCCGTTACCTAAGGAACGCGTCAAATTCTAACGTATAACAGTTAGGTCCGTGTCAATCCCGACAAAAAACCTAATTTCTGTTTATTCCTCTATAAGAACGCATCTCCCTCGCGCATCTCTCTCTACAGGAGCAGGAACACGCGCACTTTCTTCCCCTACCCAACACGGGAGTAAAACGAGGGGGAAAAAGCCGCCTGCATCCTCGATTGAACAAGGCGAGGGAGCCGAAAGGAAGGGAGTGGCGCGCGCGTTTGTGGACGGGGAAAGAGACCGCGGCGAGCGTCGGTGTGTGTTCCCCCTGCTTCTGTTGGGCTTTGCTATTGTTTGCGCGTGACGCGGAGGCGCGGTTTGCCCTTATTTCTACCGAAAAAGTTCGGATTTCGAACGAGAACTAAGAAGAAAGGGCCACCATGAGCGCCGTGGACAACTTGCTGCTGGACAGCGACGACGAGGATCTCGGGGACCTCGACCTGTCGGCCATCACGCTAGAGGAGATCCTGCGGGAGGAGGAGCTCGCGTCCAAGGCGGAGGGGGGGTCGGCGACCGCCAACGGCCCGGCGTCGCCCTTGGCGACCGCGTCGTCGGCTTCGGATGACGACGATCTGTTCTTTTCCCCCGCGACCTTCACGCTGTCTCTGGCGCCCATGCCGGGCATGGACGTGGTGCCCGCTGCGGCGACAACGACCAAGTCGGGGTCGTCGAGCGTGCTGGAGCGAGCCAAGAGCATCACGGACGTGACGTCGTCCGTCGCACCGGCGGCCGTCGGCGCGTCGACGCACTTTCGGAGCGCGCTGGAGATCGCCGAGGCACGAGAGAAGCAGCTGCTGAGCTGCGTCGGCGTCGAATTGGTGTCGCCGCTGCAGGTGAAGCGGCGGCTGCGCGCCCATGCGCGGACCAAGAGCCTGAACAAGCGCAAGCCCGCGGCCAAGAACAAGAAGAAGGCTGGGGACAGCGCGATCGCAGCGACAACCAACGGCAAAGACGCGGGCGACAAGAAGGCGGGGAAGTCGACGGGCGTGGTCAAGGTGCAGCCCATGGAGGCGATCAGCCGTCAGCTGCGCAAGAACATTGAGTTTAAGGAGTACGGCCCGGGATCGCCGACGGTCGTCGGGATCCACTCCAAGTTCATCGCCATCGGAACGTCCAAGGGGCTCGTGATCATCTTCGATCACTTCCAGAATGTGCGTGGGCACGATCGTCGTTGTACGTATCTCGTTGTATCCACCGCACTCATCGGACTGATGTTTGTTTACCTTAGATTCGCCAAGTGCTTGGGAACACGAGCGACGCCGACAGCGACGGACCTATCACCGCGATCGACGTATCGCCCGGAAGCGATTACCTCGTGTGCGGATACCAGAGTGGGCGGATTGTGCTGTGGGATATGATCAAGGGCACGTCGCTCAAGGCTGTTTCGGATGCGCACGAGAACCCAGTCGTTGGTCTTCGCTTCCTGAAAGACCAGAAACCTGTGCTCATGTCCGTCGACTCGAAGTAAGGTCATCGTTGTTGGTCGCTCGTGCAATGATCTGGAGTTTACTCACGTTATGCCGGTACGTTTGCTTTCTTGTGCCAACAGCGGAGTCGTCAACAAGATCAACTTCTCCAAGATGATGGGAATGGTTTACGTCGTCGACGTGGATCCGCTGTATGATGGCTCTGTGGGCAAAATCCTGTCCCTCTCGGTGCTCCCTCAGTCTGCCGGCAACGCCAAGATCTCGCACATCACAGACCAGTACTGCCTTGCTGCTCTCAGCAGCGAGAAAGTTACGTTTGTGATTGCGATTGAGCCGGAAGTCAAGGTGCTGTATCGGTGGACCCGTCCGGACGACGTTGGGCTGGAGGACCCGGTGCTGCCGTCGTTGGCCTTCTCTTGGATTTCCATCCCTGGAAGCACTCGATCTCTCGTGCCGATGGTTGCGCGCGGGTGGGGCCACCATGTGCAGTTTCTCGAGGTCGTGTTTCCCGGCGGCCAAACCCACACTCATGCTCGCCACGGTTGGCCGACGTTTGAAGAGCACGACCAGATTGAATGCGCGAGCGATACGATGGCGACCCAGTGGCTCGGTGACCAGACCGTTGTCTATCTGAACTCGCACGACGAGATCTGCGTGTACGACGTCATGTCGCGTCAGGAGCTCGAGATCGTCGATATCTCATCCCTGGAGCTGGTGTTTGCGTCGTACCGCGGCAAGAACGCGCGGAGCTTCTCCAACAGTTTCCGTGGCTGCGACAATATTCTCTACTTGCTCGGGTTGAAGGAGCTTCAAACGGCTCGAGTGCAGCCGTGGACGCAGCGCATCGATTCACTGGTGGACGAAGGCGAGTGGCTCGAGGCGCTTGCGCTCGCCCTTGATCATTACGAAGGTCTGAAGATCGCTGCAGCGGATCGTGCAGTTCGTGACCGGTTCCCTCCCGTGTTTTTCCGTGACAAGAACAACGACCAGTGCCTTGTCGACATCATGCACATGTGCCAAACGAACCAGCGCACGGGCGAAAAGGAAGACGTCTTCCGACACGAGGAGAGTGCAGAGGAAGTGCGGTGGGTTTGCGGTGAAGAGCCGTACCCTGCCGAAATCGCCAAGAAGCTGGAAGAGACTCTGCAAAAGGCGCGAAGTGGTCAAGTGACGAAGAATTTTGTTCCGATCAGTGTAGCCGAGCGTGTGGCCGACCTGCTGATGGAGTACGTGCGGTTGGCGATCGCCAACGCGCCATCGGCTCCTCCGGCTAACGGTAGCGTTCCGGCTGCGTTCGGCAAGACGGGATTCAAGCTCGACCTTGCCAAGAGCCACTATCAAATGCTGGCAGGCGTCTGCATTGAGTACTGCTCAATTATCGGGCGGACTGATTTGCTGTTCGGTGAGATCTTCACACGGTTCAAGGATGCCGGCAAGATGGACGTTTTCGTCGAGCTGCTGGAGCCGTACATTCTCTCGGAGAAGCTGCGCAGCCTGTCGCCGGAGGTCATGCAGGAGTTTGTCAAGCACTTCAGTGCTAACGACAAGCTCCCGCAGGTTGAGCAGTGCCTGTTGCACTTGAACGTTGCCGAACTCGACATGGACACCATCGTCAAGTTGTGCCACGACCACGAGCTGTACTCGGCGCTTGTTTATATCTATAACGAAGGCCTCGACGACTACACGACGCCGATTGATGTGCTCTTGGAAGCTTTTACGATCCCGAAGAAGGCGAAAGCGACACCGGAAGCAGCGCCCGCTGCGCGACCTGCATCAGGAAGCCGAGTCAGTAGTTTGGCGTCAGCGTTCGGTGGCACCACCCGAGCGCCTAGCTCGAAGCCGCTGACAAAGACAACCAGCTCGTCATCCTCAAGCGACGACGTGCTCAGCGAGCAGCGGCGGCGCCGATTCTACGGATACAAGTTGCTGCTGTACATTTCGTATTCGCTCAGCGGGCGGTCCTTCCCCAAGAACGAGCCCATCGCGCCGCAGAAGCTTGGTAAGGTGCGCGCTTCGATCTGCCACCACCTCTTCGAGAAGGCGATCGGATCGAGCCCTCAAGCATTTGCGCGTTTGGTGACGCTCATCCAGCTCGATGCGCGAGAGTTTCTCAATATTTTGGCGCACACGTTTGACGACCCGAGTATCGACTTCGAAGGTGACAAGAAGGGAAACTCTGTGAGTAGCCGACCCACCAGTCGATACGATTCGGCGCGTAACGCTACGTTGGCTAAGTGCCCAAGTCGACTCTCGATGGTGCTGGCCCTTGCCGAGGTCATCTTCGGCCCAGACAGCGGCTTCAGCTCCGTTGAGCACGGCCACTTCTTCATGTTCGAGGCGCGTCTGCTCAGTGGCGGTGCGATCGACCCACAGGAGTACGCCGACGCGCGTGCCGAGGCAATCGGTGACACCAACAGTGGCGGTTCGTCTATGATGGACAAGCTGATGAACTTTTTGGCGTTAGGTCCGTCGTCCTTGTTGTCGAGCGGGGCGTCGGAGAGTGCTGCGGCCGCGGCTTCGCAAGAAGAAGGGTTTGACAAGGCGGGTCGCCAGGCTATGCTGGTGCGTCTGCTGCTCAACCTTAACAAGGCGACGTACGATCACGCGGCGCTGCTGGAAAGTGTTACTCGCGAGAGCATGAACCGTGCAGCCGTGCTCCTGTATAAGGAGAAGGGCGACATCTCGAACGCCATCGCCGCGTACCTCGAGGACGACGACCAGGAGTATCGCATGAACGCGTTCAGCTACATCCGAGTCGGTACGTCGTCCATACTTCTTGCGCCGTTATAGTATGCTTGATTGCGGGATACTGACATGAAATTCTGTCGCTGTGTGTAGAAACGGACAAGGTGGTTGACGAAGACGACTTGAACGAGGGTGGAAAGCGTCGGAAGACGATCGAGGAGGCCGTGCTGACACATGCTGGCGCTCTCATGGAGACGGACGGCTATGCATTTGTCGTGCTCATCCTCGGCCAATTCCCCAACCTCAACAACAAGGTGATCCAGCGTTTCCTGTCGATGGGCAAGCCAGGCGCGAAGCTTGAGTTCCAGTACCTTCGCCACCTGCTTTCGGGCTCTACCAACAAGTCGGACCTCGGTGAAGAAGCTGACGTGGTCAAGGAGCTGCTCGACCGCTCGAAGTTGCGCATTGCGGATGACCCGGCGGTGCAGGAGCGCTTTGTCCGTCTCTTGTGCGAGTACGAGCCATCGGGTGTGTTCCCGTACTTGGAGTCGCATGACAGCTACAAGGTCGACGCGTGCCTGAAACTATGCAAGGAGTTCAACATCACTGACGCCGAAGCCTACCTGCTGGAGCGCACGGGAGACGTTACTGGCGCGTTAACTCTGATCCTGCAAAGTCTCGAGCAGAAGCTCAAGATCTTGAAACCTGCTCTTCGCGGATACAACGCATCCGTTGCGTCGTCGTCATCAAGCAGCGGGGACCTTCTGGGTGGCGGCAGCAGTGGAGTCGCCGGCAGCACGAACGGCACTAGAAACCAGATCACGGACAGCATCATTGAGAGCGTGCCCGAGGGCCGCGACGCGATGCAGTCGGTTGAGGTGGCTCTGACCATGTGCCAGCGTAACTCGCTGCGCAACCGCGACGACCAAGCAGAGAAGCTGTGGTTCACACTGTTGGACAAGTTGCTGCGTATCCAGAACGCGGTGAAGCGCTCGGTGACTGCCAAGGCCACAACGGCGCGCATTACGACGCGCACGGGCGGCGGCGGAGCACAGACGGCATTCCAAGTCGCGCTTAACGAGATGATTCGCTTCATCCTTGAGCGCATGGCCTCATCGGTGTCACTCAAGTCGATCCTGTTCAAGATCACGAACGAGCACGGCAAGGGCGAGTTTGGCGACTTCCGGCCCACGATCTTCGGCATGCTCGACACGTACAACTACGAGCAAAACATTTACCAGACGGCGAATGGACTCATCAGCACGGACCTGTTCGACCAAATCACGACGCTCAAGCGCGCTCGCTCGCGGGCGTACGCCCCGCCGTCCAACATGTGCAGCTACTGCAATGTGGCACTGTCGAAGCCGCCGTTCGGAATGGGTCACTCAGGTGGATCCACCAGTGGCGAGAAGTGGAATTTGCACACGTCGATGGTCCTTGTCATGTCGGGTAAGATGTTCCACGAGTCGTGCGGCAAGGCGTGGCAGCAGGGTGTCGACTCCAAGTCGGCGACGACGACAGCGACGACCAACCGCCTCGCGAAGGCGCAGTTGACGCGCCAGCACAGTTCGATGAGCAACGCCGGAAGCGAGTTTGGCGCCGACGACGACGCGTCGACACGCCTGCAGAAGAAGCAGCCAAGTACGCGGCGGTATCTGAACCGCCTCAAGAACTCGCGGCGCTCGTCGCGTCGACAGGTTGCGCCCCACGTGGTGCTCGAGAGTCTCATCCGAGAAGAGAATGGCCGCAACAAATACCTCAAGAGCTCGCGGTCGGTGTTTTCGCTCAAGCCGGACCCGGAGCAGGCGCAGAAGGTCAAGAAGCGGATCGGCAACCGCAAGCCTGCATCGCTGCCTGTTAACCCCATTCAAAAGGGCAGCATTTGAGTGCCGACAGCCTGACGAGATGAAAGGGGCGGTTGAGGGGTGGTGATGACGGAGAAGCGACTGTTGCGCGGCTGAGAAGAAGTGTGTGCAAACGAGTGTGTTTGGGAGACGTCGACGGCGACCGTGGCGGCTGCGATATGCATCGCGACCCGCGCCTCGGTTGCCAGTATGGACGAAGAATGCAGCTTCATTGGGTGAATGCGTGTTTGCTTTGCGTGCGTTTGACTACGGTATGGTTGGGTTGTGATGCTGGTGGTGGATAGTGCTGACTTATTCGTTGTGAAGCTGAAGTGCAAACGCGGTAACGACCGAAGCGACGCGGACACATGAGGGAATCCAACGACACTATTCCAGTCGCGACGGTTCCGGCACGAGCAGCACCCGCAGTCATCGCCAACAAGCCGAAGTTCACTAAGTCACAACCTCAACATGCCGACCAACGACAACGTACAAGCTCCGTCTTCCTCGTCAGGCGGTGGCAGCGTCGTGTTCGACGTGGGCAACTGGCGACTGGGCGACGACGGCGCCATCTACCGCCGAGGCCGACTGCGGCTCGCAAGCGGCGACGCCTATGACGGCGAGTGGGTCGACGGCCAGCGGCACGGGCGCGGCGTTTTGACGCTCGCGAACTCGCGCGGTCGGTACGTCGGCGACTTCCGCCGCAACAAGTTCCACGGCTTTGGGCTGTTGGAGCTCGCCAAGTCGCAGCACCCGCTGACTCGGCGCTGGCGTGCGGGTCAGTCGTACGAGGGCGAGTTCCAGGACGGTCAATTCCATGGTCGTGGCACCTTGCGACGCGTGCTACCGAGCTCAAGCGATGAAGACAAGAGCTTGGAGGTGACCACGTACTACGGAGAGTTCGCGAGCGGCAAGTTCCACGGAAACGGAGCCGCTACGTACGCAACCGGCGACGTGTACGACGGCCATTGGGCTCGTGGCGAGTGGCACGGCCACGGAGAACTGCGATTCGCTTCGACCGGTGCTTCGTACGTCGGCGAGTTCGCGCACGCTCAGTTTAATGGCGTCGGGCGTTTTTCGTTTGGAAGCAGAAGCGGCGGGTCGTACGTGGGCGACTACGTGCGCGGCGGGCGCCACGGCCACGGCACGCGCGTGTATTACGACAATGATGGCGACATGAGGCAATATGAAGGCCAGTGGGCAGACGACGAGCCTCACGGTGTCGGAGCGCTCGAGTGCGGCGAGTTTACGCTTGTGGGCGAGTTTGTTAGCGGCCAAGCGCATGGACGCGGCGCCAAGGAGATGGCGAGTGGTGAAGCATACGAAGGTGAGTTTAGCAAGGGGTTCTACCACGGACGCGGCTGCTTAAGGTACCGAGACGGCGGGACCTACGACGGGGAGTTTGTGAAGGGAGAGCGACACGGAAGAGGGCGGCGCGTGTTTGCGAATGGCGATTCGTACGACGGCGACTGGCAGAACGACCTCACCCACGGGCGTGGAGTGCTCACGCACGTCGCCCCCGCTGTGATTGGCGGTCGTAGGCATCAGCAGGTCAAGCGGCGAGATGCGAAGGCAGTCGAACAGTGGGGCTACGTGGGCACGACCGTGTACGATGGGGAGTTTGACTGCGGGCAGCAGACCGGCCAAGCGCGCATCACGTACTCGCTCAAGGTTAATCGAGCCGCTGGTGATACAAATAACAATGTGGAAGTCGACAACGACGAGGATGAGGATCGTGAGGTGGAGTTCGAGTTTCCCGTCGGGTCGCGCTGCTGGCATCAGCGCACGAGAGTGGGCGTCGTGACCTACTCGGGCAGCTTGTTGCGCGGCGCGTTCCACGGCTTCGGCACGCTCGAGTCGCCCAACGGCAAGCTCTGGCGGGGCCAGTGGGTGAACGGAGAGCTCCATGGCGTTGGTGAGCGCGTGTACCTGCCGATGGCACTCGACGCGATACGCGACGAAGCCAACGGCCCTCGTGATACCAAGAAGAAGAGGAATGCGCTGGGTATGTACCGCATCGTTCGGTACGAGGGCGGGCTCGAGCACGGCGTGCGGCAGGGTGACGGTGTCGCGACATTCGAGAACGGCGATCGAGTGTTTGGTACGTTCGTGCGTGGATTCGTGCATGGCACCGCACGCTATGCCTTCTTTCGGACGCGAGGACAGTCCAGCAACCAAGGTGGCGGGGTGAGTGCGAATGGGAATGGCAGGACCGAGCGGATGGCAGAGTACGATCGTGGACGGCGTGTGCGCTGGCTTAGCGACAAGGAAGAAGCGGCGATCCGCGCGCGCGAAGAGGCTGAGCGTTCGGTAAAGGAGGCGGGGCGTCAAGCTGAGCAGAAAATCGTGCGCGCGTTCAATCTCACCCGGTGATCGCTGCAAGAACCCGGGGGTAAGCTGGTAATGTGCGTGGCGCTTTTGATTGTCGCTGTTGACAATTCACATCCTCACAGCTCGTCGCGAGGTGCGCGGCCTCTAACACTGCGGCTGCCACTGTCCTTACTGTCACTGACAAACTTATCGACGAGCGCCTGAGCGCGACTCAGCTCCTGCCGCACCGCGTCTCGCTGCTCCGCATCACAAGCCGCGGGCGTGACGAACCGCACACGGTACACGCACATCTCGGGCTCCTCGACCGCCTCGACGCTGTTGACGTCGCCGCACCCGATCTCGACGACCGTGACGCGCTCGCGGTTGGTCGCGGCACAGATCTCCCCGTGGTCGAATCGCTGGCGGACCGGCGCGCGTTGCTCGTCATACAGAGCGTCACCCACCCACGTCTCCCACACACCCAGCAGCGTCGGGATCGGCACCTCCACCTTCTCTTCGTCATCGTCATTGAGAGGGAGGTCGGCGTGCTTGCGCTTGCGCTCGTTGCGCGTCCACTCGGGATACGCCGGTTCGTGCTGCGTGATGTTCTGGAACGGACAGAACTGGAACACGTACGTTCTCGGGACGACGTTGGGGGTGCCGCCCTTGAGCTGCTTCTCGTCCACCGTCGCGCTGAAGCACCGACCCACGAGCGCCACAAACGCGCGCCTCCAGTTGTTCAGGTCCGTCTCGGGCGCGTCCGAGCCGAACGTGGCGCTCGAGGCGACTCGATGCGCCACGAACGCGCGGTTCTGCCACCTGATGAGCTCGTTCCGCATGCGGTCAAACTTCTCAAGCTGCTCCATGCTCGGCGGCTCGCCCGCGGCTCGCAGCGCCTCCTGCTTGAGCTGGACCTCCCTGTGCAGCTTCTTGTGGACAGTCATCAAGTACACGAACTCGCTCTGCAGCTTGGCGATGGTCTGGTCCGCTTGGCTCTCGTACTCCTCACGGACTCCAAGGCCGCGCTCAACGGTCGCAAGCGTCTTCGTCAGGCGATCGCGCTTGCCTTCGTAATAGGACAAGCACACGTTGGGACAAGAGACGGAGGACAGCTCATCGCTGCCGTCGCAACAGTCGCAGACGCCGTCGCCCACGAACGCGAGCGGCACGCGCTGGTCCCCTGCGACGCAAGCGAACACCCGCTCAGAGACGGCAGCGACGTGAGAGCAGGCCGAAGTGTTTGGCTCGTCGCTGCCGTCGGTCTCGCAGTCGCAGTAGTCGTCGTCCAGGAGCGCGGCGGGCAGCGACTCCGCGCACGGACGCGCTGATGTCACGGCTCGAGCGCGCGTGTTAGTTCCCGCGGCGGACAGCAGCGTGCTGTCGTCCAGGAACCCCCACGCGTCATCGTCATCTTCGTCTTCGTCGGCTTCGTCGTCATCTGCGGCGTCGCGGCCGCTGGAGACCTCTTCACGCCCCGCGGAGCGGCCGCTGCTGATGCCACTGCTTTGGGACGTCGAGAATGAGCTGGCGATGAGCAGAGAGACCGCCAAGAGCAGCAGCAGGCGCCAAGGCGTCGAAAGGCGCCGCATGCCGATGCTGGTCAGTTGCGGATCCCGTGGTGTTGTATCGGTCGTTGACTGTGTGTGTGTGATCACCCCGTGTTCTCGCTCTTGATTGGGTAAAAGGTTAACGTTAGTTGCATGTTACTATCCAATCAAATATATTGATCTTACGGATATTTTAATCCAATCATGTCATTCAGAATAGTATCTTTCTCCACACATGGCTACATTCGGCCAGCAGCCACGCCAAAGCTGCTGTTGACTGAGCTACCGAGACCGATCCCTCCTCATTCTCCTCTCTACCACTGAGGCGTACGAGATAGTTGCTTGTGTCCCTCCTCGCTTTGACTGCGGCTACTCGCCTTCAGTATCGCCAATCGCTCGACTGGCGCCACTTCAGAGCATCACCGTGTCGGCGGTTGCGGTCGCGATGACGGGAAGGAACGAAGGCACGCCGAACTCGGCACGCACCACACTCAGGTCGTCATCCGACATCAGCGACGACAGCGAGGATGAGACCGAGAGATCACCGGTCGATTCGGTCGACTCGCCGCCCTTGCTCACTGCAGCCTCCAACTTGTCCCGGACGAGGTCCTCCACCTCATCATCATTAACAGGCTCCACCGAATCGGACAGACCTCGAAGTCGGTCGTCCTCCGTCGCCTCCGTCGCGTTAGTCTCGACCGACGCGCTGTCGCTGAAGCGGTCGCTGTCCAGCGTCTTGGCCAGCGTCGGTGGCTCGCCAGCCTTCGCCAACTCGACCCCGCCAGAGGAACTACCCGGATTGGCCAGCTCGGGAGCGATCATCATGGACCCGCCGGTCGTCGAGACGTACGGCGTGCCCTTGATCATCGTCGTATACGGCTGCATGTCGCCCCGCGTCTCCTCCACCACCGCGAACGGCGTGTGGTCGCCGCTCTTGTGGTCGTGGTAGCCTCTGTCCTCAGCGAACGCGACCACGTTGACCGCGCACGGGGGGACGTTGCCCAGCTTGTCCGCGATCGCCTCCTCTGACTTGGTAATGGGCACCGGCACCTCTTCGTCGTCGCTCAGCTCAATGACCTCCTCGTCTGGCTCCATCGACCCGAGCGATGAGTGACAGGAGGAGCCAGTGTCAGAGTCTTCCTCGCATTCGCTTGACTCGTCCGTGTCCGCCATGTAGTCGCTGGCGCCTTTCGCCTGTTCATCTGCGAGCGGCTTGGCTCCGTGCGCCACTTCGGCTGGAACGAGCTCCACTGTCTCGACCTTGACCGCCTCGATGTACTCTTCTGTCTTGGTGGGCTCGCGTCCCCACGTCTCGATCACCACCGTCGTGACGTACTCGTCGCCGTCGTGGAGCACGACCAGCCCGTCGTCCTCCGCCTCCTTCAGCCTGAATGCAGTCGGAAGAACCGAAGAGAGGTGCAGGATGCGCACCACCGCCGCCGTTACGTGCACCACCACGCCCTTGGTGAGCCCGTACATCTTGGACATGGCCCCCATGGCGAGTGCTGTTGTCTGTCGCTTGCTGTCGCTGCCTTTCTGTCTGTGTGTGCGTGTGAACGAAATGAAGCAAAACTCCAACTGAGTCCCGAGGACGCAGGTCGGCGACCCGGAGAACGCGGAGAACACGAGACAAGGCGCGCAGCGAGGAGCCTGAGCGACGATCTCGCCGTTGGCTCCGCGTCTCGCCACGCGGGACAAGGGCCTTTCAAGTGGGACACACCAGATTTAACGGCCGCGACACCCACCAAGTCGCGCGGCAAGACGCTATTCTCACTGCGCTGGTCGAGCGAAGGGACGTGGCAACCGTTGAACAAAAGTATGAGCAGCAGCAGCAGCAGCGACAGCAGCAGCAGCAGCGGCTTCGATGGGCGACGCGGTCGTCAGGCAGGGCGCGCGAGCAGCTCGGACGCGGGCGCCAACTGCTGCGACCGCGGCGACTCGAGCGACGACGACGTCTCTCTCCGCCTGGTCGGGGATGTCCACGCGCAGCGGAAGTTCCGGCGGCTGCGGCGCATTTTCCTGAGCCAGCCGCAGGCTTCAAGAATGTCCGAGCGGCCGTCCAATGCGTTGCCGACATGGAAACGCGTTGGATATGAAAACGCTGGTGATTCGGAGGACGAGAGAGGGACAACGCCTCGACGTGGCGAGTTGCCGGAGCGAGACAATCAACGTGTTGCCCAACACGAGCGACGACAGCCATCTAGAGACCCGCAGGTGCCGGTCGGGCCTCTGCAGGAGGAGATCGACCAGCAGATCCGCGCGTTGTGCGAGCAAGTGGAGCTCCTGTCGGCGCAGCGCGACGCTAGTACGTGGGCATTCGTTTGGACTGGTAAGCATTGATCTAGACACTGACCGATCCGTCCGTTTATCCAGGTGCGAACCAGCGCGAGTGCAGCTTGCGACGAGCGATTGAGGAGCTGCAGATGGTCAAGTCGCGACAACACCAAGCATTGGAAACGCAGGCTCGCATCCTCGAGGAGGTTGACACTCTCCTATCAATCTGTGAGCGTACCGTGTAGCGTTCAGGCTCTGACTTGATCACTGCGTGATGCTTCTTTGTCGTTTTAGAGCTACGCACTGCGTCTAGAGGTACTCGAGAAGCAGTACCAGGCCAAAGTGGCGGAGATCCGCAGAGAGATGCGCGCGGCCATCCAAAAGCAGCGTGAGGAGTGCGAGAGTGCGGTTCTCACGGCCGTGAAACAGTTGCAACAGCAGACCCAAGCGGATCTGTTCGGCGAGATCGCACCTCACCGTCTCCACGGGCGCCCAAAGAGCGCGATAACGGAGGTTGTCGGTGGGACGCGGGCCTCGGACGGCAAGCGCAGCGATCGAGACGCGTGGACATTCCGACAAGACGTTCGGTGCTTTACGCAGGGCGAACCACGCCCGGCGCCGGTCTCTCCGATGGCCAGACAGCGCGCCAAGCTGCACGTGTTCGAGCAAAAGCTGCGCACGCTGCCACCGGCGTCGGTCCATCGCGTCATCAGCCAGAAGCAACAGCAGAACGCGGCAGCACCTGCTTCGGCCCTTGCTCCACCTATCGAGGTCCGTACTCATGATGGAAATCCTGACCGAACCGATCGACGCTGGTGGCAGCCAGCGCCGTTGTCTCCACTGCGCCCGAGTCCTTCGCGATGGAGGAGAGGCGTCTCTCGTGCGTCCAGTCGGGCTCGCGACGATGATGGCTGTTCAAGTGCACTGGACGAGGAAGAGAGCGACGAGAACACATCAGAGCTGGATTTGAAGTCGCTCACTCGACGGTATCTGCGGCCGGAAGAGGAGCGCGAGCTGCTGCGGCTCCGCAACAGCATCGGCCTCGCCAAGGATTGGATGGAAAACAACGTGCAGGAGAGCTAAGAGCTAAGAGATGTCGAGGAGACGAGCGGGTCTAAATATTGTGCTGGTGCATTTACGCGTTAATCATGGCCGAGATCTTGGCCAGCGCGGCCTTGTGCTTGGCGCGCTCGATAAGCATGACGACGGTCGTCTTGCTGGTCTTGTCGACCGTCTCGCGGTCGCCCACGGGTGTGTCGAACGAGAAGCACAGCTCGGCCTCCTGCTCGAGGAACTCGTCCTCGAAGTTGTGGAAGAACTTGGCCGTCTGCTCGTACGCCGTCTTGGTCTTCTTGGCGCCCCTGCCGCCGCCACTGCCGCTCTTTTCGACCGCGCACGACGCGAGCAGCAGGAAGTAGTCAAACCTGAAGCTCGCGCGCAGCTCGGGCGAGTCCTCGTTCTCGATCGCCCACTCAATGTCCTCGTGCAGTGCCGAGTGGATGGCGGGCACCAATTGGTACGGCAGGTTCACCATGCGCTCGTTGACGACCAGGCCGACAGAGTTGCCGCCCAGGATCTCCTGCAGGCGCGGCAGCTCCGCCGGCGGGCACTTCTTGGTCACGTACTGCACGATCTGCTGCACGCTCGTCTCCTGAGCGTACCGCTGCAGACTCAGCGCCGTGGTGAACCCGTAGACGTCGTCCTCTCCCTCCACGCAGACCATGGTGCCGGTTGTGACCTGGCTCACGATGGCGTTGGCCAGCCCCGAGACGTCGAACGGCTGCGTCGGCGGCATGTACGCCAGCAGGAACTGCTTGACGCTGTGAAAGTGCGCCTCTTTCGGGTCCGAGAAGACGAACTCCACGTTCACGCTTCTGCCGTCGGCGCCGACCGCAGCCTCGCCCTCGCCCGCGTCCTCCATGTCCTCGTCCGAGTCGTCCTCTTCTGAGTCGCCGTCCTCTTTGGCTGCAAACGTCAGGTCGTCGTCCTCGTCGTCCGAGGAGTCGTCCGAGGCGTCGCTGTCGTCCTGCTCCATCATCTCCACCTCGTCCGCGCCACTACGAGCGGCCGCCTCGTCGCCAGAGGCCACCGGCTGCTTGCCGGTCGCGCCGCTCCTGCCCTCGCGCCCGCGCTTCTTTTGCGGCGGCATCTCCTTCCCTGTTGATCTGCAATGGAGGCGGAGCTTTGGGCGTCGGCAGCCACGGATTCTCGATTGGAGAGCACTTTCGAATGGGTTGGAAGCGGAAGGGCGTACTGTTCAGGTGATACACAGTAACTGCGCAGCCGCCGCGCGGGCACCAATCAAAGCCGAGCTCCTTCAAAAGGTCTTTACCTGCATAAATCAGTGAACAGGTACATGATGAACCGGTGTAATGGTACATCGTACCAGTATCCTTGCGCCTGAGCTTTTTGACGGCGATCACATCGCGTTGGGAGCATGAGCGGGTTCGTTCCGCCGCCATACCCGTTCGTGGAGGCGTGGCCGCGCGTGTTCCGCAGCGCGACTGGCCAGTCGAGGTGGCTCACGCCCACCACCACACTGTGCTTTGCTGAAGCTGGCGATAGTGACGGCCGCGGAGTGGGAAATCTGAATGCTGCTGGTGGCGGCGCGACGCAACCGCAAGCATCCGCGTTCTACAACGGCCAACCGTCGGTAACCCATCCATTCGAGCTGCATGGAGAGTTTGTGGTGGACGCAGACGGAGGAGACGAAAGCGACGACGACGGCGAGTACGAGTACGGGTTCGTGCTGACGGACGAGTGGCGCAAGCGGCTCGTTGACCGTTCACAGGTCGGGAACAATGCAGTGCATCGCCACCGAGGACACGACAGCGGGGGCGAAGACGTGCGGCGTCAGCAGGATCGTGCGCGGAGGAAGAGCAAGCCAGCAAGGAAGCAGCAGCAGAGCAGACAACCACCGAGCAATACGGCGCTCATCTCTGGCGCCGGCAACAGCCGCGCCGAGCACCTGCAGCAGGAGCTAGAGGCCGCCAAGGCGCGCGAGCTCGCGATGCGGTGGAAACACCAGCGCTTCGCAGTGCGCGGCGCCCAGCAGTCCAGCGCCGCCGTGCGCCGCCTCGAGACCGCGCTGAACGCGCGCTTCGACGAGTTCTGCGACGCGTATCAGCCGGTCGTGTGGCCGCACGCGTCGGCACGTTGAGCCGATCCTGATACGCGCCATGGGGTTTACCGCGCTAGGGTTTGATGGATCCGCGAGGAAAAACCCTAATTGGGGTCTAGCGCAGCTGGCGTCCCGTCGAGTCACACGTTGCTGGGATAAAGTGTCGATTGTTGACTCCTACCTCGTTACAGGAGGTTTTAGTGTTTTTCGAACGCCTAAACCAGCCCGTAATAAAGGGTTGCGTCCTGGCTTTCCACTGCTGTAAAACCTCATTTCCGAGGTTTTGGTAGCTTGCCGCGCTTTCTCCCTCCCCAAGAAACTCCCCCTGTCTGGTTCTTGTTTAGCGCATACATTTCCCAAGACAAACCGCTCCCTCGACCGACGCTTTCGTTGGGATATATCGAAACTACTTGCACATTTAGGGAAAATCCAGCACTCGAGAGAATGAACCTCGCGCCCATGAAGGACCACCCGGGCGGCGGCGGCCCCAACGGCGCGGCGCCCGTCACGACCACTATTCCGTCGCTCAAGCGCACGCTGAGCGGCGGCGCGGCTGGCAGCGTGGGCGGCGGCCACCTGGGCGTCGGCATGAACTCGATCCCGTCGGTGCTGCACGCCACGCCCAGCACCAACCCGCCACAGATGCTGCGCGCCGTCACGTCCTCGGGCGCGTACAACCGGCCGAGCGCGCCTAGCAACAGCGCCGGCGGGTTCCGTGGGGGCGCGGGCGCCGGGATGGCGGGCGGAGGCGCCATGCCCGCGACCAGGAGCGTCTCGCAGTCGTCCACCGCCATGCAGGACTGGCGCATGTTCCTGACCATCGAGGAGCGCCAGGCCGTGCGCTCCAAGATCCGAGACGCCTACACGAGTCGCTGCTCCACCTACGAGGATCTGCTGCAAGTGGTGCGTTCAACGAGGTGTGCCTTTCTGTTCTGTGCCTTGGCTCACGATCTGTGGTTGGTTTACCGGTCCAGGCGTGCGCGATCGAGGAGGAGCTGCTGCACATCTCGGCGCCCTCACGGCTGGATTACTTTAAGAGCGGCTTTGAGTTTGAGAACCGCGTCAAGCTCAAGAAGGACCAGCTGCAGGGTCAGCTGGCGGCCCTGGACGCCAAGCGGCGAGCAAGCAGCAGTGGCGGCAACCAGCAGCAGCAGCAGCAGCAACAGCAGCCTCAACAGCAACAACAACAGCAACAGCAAAAGCAGCACGGCGGGCCAGGACAGGGCCGAGAGGGAGACTACAAGAAGCAGCGGATATAATGACAGCGGGCCGCCTAACCCCCTCCGCTAGGCCACGGGCGTGGACGCGCACCGCATTCCACCAGCAACGTCTCGTGTACTCGCCGTCAAGGGCAGCACCAAGGAGGATTGCTACACCAGTCTTGCAGCTATATTACCAAGAAGTACCAGGGAAGCGACGTCCACATTCAGCGCCAGGCACCAACACGATCGGATCGCAACGATTCCGCCCCCTGCTCTCCTCTATTCGCAGTCCACACGCAGTAGTCTCCTCTCTCTCGTCAGTGTTGGTGGCGATTAATATTTGCCAAGGAAGTAGTGCTTGAGCACCTGGAAGTGCAGGTCCAACACGCTCTGCTGCTGCAGTCGCGGGTCGAACGCGTTGAAGTTGACCTTCTCCAGCTCGTCCAGGAACATGGTCGTGCTGACCAGCGGCAGGAATGCGGGCTTGGCCTGCTTGGGCACGTCCTTCGCCAGCGCGCGCGCCTCGCGGAGGTGCTCCATGGCGCGACACGCGACCGCGAACACTACTGGAGCTGCCTTGGCGCCCTCCTCGGGGTTCTCTGCCGCCGCCAGCAACTCATGCAAGGCGACACCGTGCTGCTCCAACGTATCGGACAGGTGTTAGCGCCTTATACCACAAGAGTATTGTCCTCGAGGCACTCAAGACGCACCTGCAGCATCAGATCCTCCGGCAAGTACACTTGCTGCCGCGATGCATGGTGCGGCGTGCCTCGCAGCAGCGTCGTCAGCCCAATCGCGATACCCGCGTGGGTAGCAGCGCGGTCTGCGGAGCTGTCTCGCACGCCGAGACACTCGAGCGTGAGGTACATGAGCGACGCCGCCGTCTTGTCCGCGTACGCCTCCAGCTCGGCCAGCGAGAAGGGCTGCTCGACGTCCAGGTCCTGGTCGCGCGCGTCCAGGATGCGCTCGAACCAGCGGCGAGTGAGGTCGTGCTGCTGGACGGCGCGCTCCAGCTCGCTCAGCAGCAGCGTCTCGCGCGAGGCCGCGCCCGCGGGCTCGTACAGCGCGTAGATACGCTCGCGCCACCACTGCAGGCGGATCTTGCCCGTCAGGTGATTGCTGCGGATAGAGTCCTTGATGCTCGCCACCTCCGCGTTCATGGCGCGCTGTCAACAACACAAGCTTCTCGTTAGAACTCCGCACAGCAGGCACAGAGCCCTTGTATGATAACTCACAATGGCGAAGAAGGCTGGCCGCGTCTGAATCGGCAGCAGCAATCCGCACAGGTAGTGATCGTAGTCCATCTTCCTGTCAACCAACGCGCCATTAACGTCAGCGGCAGCTCGTTGCTCGATCGAATCCACTTGCCAACGCTCTCACCTCACGGAGTCGCGCAGAACGAGCGCGTCGCTCGCGCTACTAGCTGAACGCGCCAGCGTGCGCTCGTTCGCCATGCGCTTGGCCGCCGCCTGCGCCACCGCGCCGCGCCTCCCCAGGCCTGTCAACGTTCCGACCCCCTTGAGCATTCCGTCCTTGTGGTTGAGCGCGCGGTTTGTTAGGTGAAAAAGGAAGGAGATGGCCAGACCACCGAAAAAACGCGAAGATGCGTAATTTTATCCGTATGTAACGTTATTTTGTTATTTATGGATAGCTATTATACGCAACAGGGATTGGTTGAATTCAAGACTGCTCAATCACGTTTTGACCAATGAGAGCGTCGAGGCGTACTTTTATGGCGCCGCCCCGCGCCACCAAGCGGTGCCAAGAGGACGACCGACCAGCCATTTTTGACGCGCTTGGGCCGCAATCCGCCACTGCAACAGCGTTCGCCGGCCTATTCCCCGTGCAGCTGTGCGTGCACGTACAAGAGCAGCAATGAGCAGCCAAAAGAAGCGCGTGGCGGAGGAGCTGGGCGCCGGCCAGAAGCGGCGCACCAACTATGCGCACGAGGAGCAGAAGAGCGAGGAGCTCGTGTTCGAGGACCCGTTCGGCGACGACCTCGAGGACGAGGAGATGGTCGAGAGTAACGGCGATGATGATGAGGAGGAGGTCGTGGACGGCGAGGCGCCCAAGGAAGACGTCGACATGGACGACGGCGAGCCCGCGGAGCCCGCCAAGAAGGTGTTCATGCCCGGCGTGGACACGCTCGGGGAGGACGAGGTGCTCGACTACGACGCCAGCGCCTACGACATGTACTACGCCATGACGGCCGAGTGGCCATCGCTCAGCATCGACGTCGTGCGCGACAACCTCGGCGCCGTGCGCACGCGGGTGAGTGTGTGTGTGTGCTATCAGTGTTGAGTTGTGGCAGGCAGAGCAGGGCTGACGGTGTTTGCGTTGTGTGTGATCACCCGCCGGGTCGACAGTTCCCCATGACGGTGTACGTCGTGGCCGGCACGCAGGCGGCCAAGCCCGAGGACAACCAGGTAACGGTCATGAAGATGTCGGAGCTGCACAAGACCAAGCAGAGTGAGGACTCAGACGACGAGTCGGACGACGAGGACGAGGACGAGACGGAGGGCGATCCGGTGCTCGAGTCGCGCTCCATCCCCCACCGGGGCGGCGTCAACCGCATCCGCTCCATGCCGCAGTCGTCCAACATCGTCGCGACCTGGTCGGACCTCAAGAAGGTGCACCTGTGGGACATTGGCCAGCAGCTCGAGTCGCTTAACGGCACGCTCGCCGCGCCGCTGCCGACCAAACAGGCGCCGCTGTACACGTTCTCGGGCCACGCCGACGAGGGCTTTGCGATGGACTGGTCCCCCGTGCAGGCCGGTAAGCTGGTCACGGGCGACTGCAGCAAGTTCATCTATCTGTGGAACAACTCGGAGAGCGCCTGGAACGTCGACAAGGTGCCGTTCACGGGCCACAAGGGCTCGGTCGAGGACCTGCAGTGGAGCCCCACGGAGGCCTCGGTGTTCGCGTCGTGCTCGGCCGACCGCACGGTGCGCATTTGGGACACGCGGCGGAAGGCCGGCAGCATGATCGAAGTCACGGCGCACGACGACGACGTGAACGTCATCTCATGGAACCGCAACGTCGCGTACCTGCTCGCGTCCGGCTCGGACGACGGCTCATTCAAGATCTGGGACCTGCGCAACTTCAAACCCAACAACCCGGTCGCGCACTTCCGCTACCACACTGCGCCCGTCACGTCCATCGAGTGGCACCCGACGGACGAGTCGGTGCTCGCTGTCGCTGGCGCCGACAACCAGATCTCGGTCTGGGATATGTCGGTCGAGGAGGACCCCGAGGCGGCCGCCGCTGGGAGCAGCGACAAGCTCGACTTGCCGCCGCAGCTCCTGTTCATCCACCAGGGACAGACGGACATCAAGGAGCTGCACTTCCACAGCCAGTGCCCCGGCGTCCTCGTCAGCACGGCCGGCGACGGCTTCAATGTGTTCAAGCCCGCCAATATTTCCTAAGTCTCGCGGTGCGAGTGCGTGTTTGGATAAGACGGAGCTCCCGATCGAGACTCTGTACACGTTTTGCCTCCGCTTCGGGCTCTGTTCCCACTTCGCTGCATCTTGCGTGGCGGATTAAATTCATTTGTAGGTCAACCCGCACGCCACTCGAGCGCGTTGTCAACGTCGATAGGCGCTCAAAGGCATTGTGGACGCCACCATTTCGTCAATCAGCCGCAAAGGGTCAAGCTGGACGCTGTTGCTAATGGTTTGTCAATGGAAGCTTGTTAAATAGCGACACTACCTAAGTCATTCGACGCTTAGAGCAAGACTACGCCAGCTAGTTGGACACGGGGGCTACAACTTGGACGCTGTTCGTCTGTAGCGTCGAGCAGTCCGGGCTCTTGGTCTCGCTCTTGGTTGACGTAGTCTTGACGTCGTCCTCGGTGTTGACTTGGATGTATGTACAAGGTTGCGGCTTCGTCATCGGCCGGACACACGGCAATCGCGACATCACACAGAACAGCCGAGGCTGCGAGTCCGCTGTCTCGGCCTCACCGCCATTAGACTCTGCGACGCCTTCTTTTGGAGGGTTCGTCACGTAGAGGAATGTGCTCAGCGCAACCATGCCGACCGCCACCACCATGTTCCCACCGAAGGGTTTGCCGTTGCACACGTGCTCCAGACCGGCGCTTATGATCATACCCAACACCACCGCGAAGCTCTTCTGGACGTTCCCGCAGTGCTTGATCACGAACCCGACCACGACACCTCC
>JAADXW010000300.1:0-26241 GCA_023337975.1 Phytopythium ostracodes
GCGCTCCCTGCGAAAAGTAATCGTTGTGCTTGGATTCATGTCAATGTAAATTGACGTTTCGTCCATGTCAAACACGTAACGATACTTGTCGTACCCAGCTACGCTCGCTAAGACGCCAGCGCCTTCAATGTTGTGGCGCATTGTCTGTCCAAATGTACCAGCAACCAACTACACAGGGCCCAATTAGTCACCATCAACGCATACCTCTAGGTCCGAACAGAACTTCGTGTCGCGGTGCATGATGCGACGAACAGAAAGCCGATGGCGCAACCGAAAACGGCGAAGGTAGGCATTCGCTGCAGCCTCAGTCCGCTCCGAAAGAAAATCGGGCTGGAACCGACCAGCCATAATGCGCAGACACTCTGTTGTGACGCCTACATCCCAAAATATTGCACGTTAGTCAGAGCTAATCAGTCGTCGTCGTGAGAGCGGACGCGTACACTTCGAGCGATTCGCGCACATGTCCCGGACCCACTCAAGCAACCTGCATACATTAATCCCATTTAGAAATGACACAAAGAAACATTAATACAGCTAGGGATCGACTTACTTGATCTCCATCTCTAGAAATTTGACGGGAGGGCCACACTTGGTATTCTTGGCGAACGTTTTTGTGGGCGGAGCTTTCTCGATCTGCTCTTGGTCTCGGTGTCAGCGGTACAAAGTGGTGCGGTGGACGCTGAACTGAGCGGCGAGATTGGCGGACACGCCGTGCTCATTCGCCGCCGCGATGGCATCGAGCTTTGTGGAGTTCTTGTGGGGGGCTTGGCGCATTGTGTCGTTTTTCTAAATAAGCAAATTTCACATGGGGATTGGCGGAGCGGCAGCGCAATGAGAGGTGTTGAGCGTTCCAGCTCCACCACTGCGTCTGTAATTTTTACTGCACATGAAGTTTTTACCGTTGACTTGATGCGAACTTTTTACTCGGTTGCAAAGATCCTGTATTATAGAGTACTTTCAACTTGTCAGTGCCAAGAACAAGAAAGCTAAAAAAAGGCGAGCCTTCGAGTGCCAGACCCGTACCGGTACTGTAGCTGTCTGTACACCGTAAAGTGGCGCTCGTTCGTGCAACATCCACGCTCAACGTATAGAATTTTAGAGGAGATCACGCTAGCAAGAATGTTTAAAAAAAAAAGCACCAGTTTGTAGAGATAAATTCTCAAACTATATTTTTCGGGATGTGACGTCATAAACTAAAATATACTCGGACCGACAGAAGACATTCAATCATTTAGTCATAGATTGTTGTCTGCTTATCAACTATAAGAATTTTTTTCGCTATTTAAACACGAAGTCCAATATAGTCAAATATCTTAAATAAAATCTTCTGCAGGGTAATTTTGCCCAGTCAGACCACTCGATCCGATCCCCCCTAACTACTCTGGATAAAATCCAAAAAATTGTGCAAATGCGCACAATTTATAACCAATGAAAACTTTCATTAAATCTCATAATGAAATACGATTGGCTAAACATCTTTATGAAAAGGAAGTGTACGTCTACCGATTATCTGGGTAAAGCCAGACGAATCAGTACTCCACTAACTCTGATTCCTAACAGGCATCAGTACAACCACAAAAGTCGCCTGCTGAAGGCAGGCGAGATCTAGCGCAGCACGCAGCGCTGCAAGACTAGGGTCAAACGCGCAGGCTTGGCTTCGAAGGCTACGCTGGCTTGGTGCGAAGCGATGTCTTCGCACCAAGGCCATAACCTTCGCTTTGATGCCCTCCGCAAAAGGGTTTAGGGTATAGGTTACTAGGGGACAGTGAATATACGAACTGATTTAATAATTTTGAGAGGTAAATTTGCCCATTCTTTATCACGGATAATTGGAAGACGTAGCTATTTTAATAAGCCTTATAATAATCCCTTCTCACCGAATACGAGGTTAGGGCTCTCAAAATTTGCCTCACTTCCCCACATACAAGATGCATGTTCGGCGGCCTTTATTATGGTGGGTAACCTCTGCTTGGAACCCTAATTTGATTTGCCATTTAACGGACAGTCAGCCCGCCTGTCGAACGAAACCGATTCATGTGGGCAGCAGAGAATCTGGGCGCGCGCGGTGCCGCCACAACCGAGTTGACCCCGCTGCGCCGACCGCCCATGGACGCGCGACTGATGGACAACCAAGTGCCGCCGCCGAGCAACGCGGACAGCTCGCCCGTGCTGCGCCGGCCGTCGGGCGCCGGCAGCGACGCGGACGACGCGGGTGAGGCGCGCGACTCAGTACCGCCCAACGACCTGGAGCAGTTCAATTTCCACCGGTGCGTGCGTCCCTTCCGGGAGTCCGCGCCCATCCGTGGTGGTCGTTATCGCGCCGTTCGCTCACACTGTACTGTACGACATGGGTGAATAGGACGTTCGGGTTCATGACGAGCCGCCGGCTGCAGCGCCGCTACCGGGGCGTGTACAAGAAGGTGGGGGCGGGCGTCTTTTCTTTTGTTGGATGCGCGGCGGGAAGAGCGGCCGTTGACGTGGCGGAGTCGTCTTCCGTGCGGAGCAGTACTCGTTTGTGTCCCAGGTGGTCACGTGGATCATGGTCATCTACGTTTTGGCGGTGCTGGCGGCGTTCGCGTTCGACAACAGCGGTGCGTGGAGGCGGTTTGGTGGTGATCTCCAGTATGAATCATCATATTGACAGGCAATGTTGCTTCTTACGTTGCAGCCAGCACGAATGAGACGACGAGCGTGTCAGACAGCATATTCTATTGTGTTCTTGGCGTCGTCTTCATCTACGTCGTCGTCAAGATCGCGCTCGTGATCCAGTGGCTCGTGTACTGGGTCATCATCGCCGAGATGGTCACGTACGCCGCCACGGGCAACATGCACGCGCTGTTCTGGTTCGACGAGACCATTTCCAGCAAGGAGAAGCGAGCGGTGCACGTGATCATCATCATCCTGGTCTGCATCGAAGCCGTCACGATCATCGCGTACCTGTTCACGCACTTCACCTACCCGTGGCTCGTGGAGAAGCAGAAGCTCAACTTGATCAACTGGTGGAACATCAAGCCCGGCAAGGAGACCAACACACTCACCTACCGCTCGCAAGCGCGCTTCTACTCCAAGGAGCGAAGCGTCGTCAAGTACTGCGGCGGCCTCAACTCGCGTGGCCAGCCTCACGGTTACGGCATGTGGACTGACACCTCCTACCATGGAGAGCGCCTGACCGGACAGTGGGAAGACGGAGTTCCTGTTGGCCCCTTCCGGAGCTTCGAACATGGCAGTGGATACTCGTTCGTGAACATCCGCGTGGGTTTCTGCCACAACCGCGGAGAAAAGGGCCCGACCGAGATTTTTTTCTGGCCCAAGCATTCGAATGACTCCGGTCTTCACTGGGGAGTTGCGAGCGTCGAGTGCTCTGTATCGGGTGGCTTCTTCACGTTCCTCCCCACTGTCACTCACTTGACCAAGTCGTTCGTCCCCGAGTCGCCGCAAAGCGCGAAGGACTGCCTTCCGGTGCTGCGAACTCCGACGGACGGCGTGGTATTCACGCACGACGGAAGCAACCCGCCGCGTGAAGACACGGAGGCGCGCCCGAAGAAGGCTAGACGACACTTCTTCTTCCGCGAAAAGTCCGCACCAGTGATGAATCTGACAGAGGCCGAGACGGAGAAGGAGGCGCTCGTGCTGCTTCATGGCTACAACTGCTCCCTCAACTACTCGATGAATCGGCTCGCCCAGCTGCTGACTCTCGGCGACTTCCCGTCGTACATCCACCCGTATGTCTTCAGCTGGCCCAGCGGTGGCGTGCTCGCGTACTTTCAAGGTAAGACTGTCCGCAGGAAGTAAGGACTCAGGACTCGAGAGGTGTGATTAATTTTTTGTGTGTCTCCTGCGTTTGCATGTCGAACAGCGAAAACCGTCGGCAGCGAGAGCGATCGCACGAGCCACGACTTCCGTCAGTTCCTCCAGAGCTTGATCGACGCAGGATACACGAAGCTCAACATCATCGCGCACTCGATGGGCGCTCGCGTGTTCATGAGCTGCCTGAACAAGGGCTTGCTTGATGATGTGTTGGTGGTACGTTGGACGAGTGTCGTTTTCCGTGTTGCAGCATACGACGCGGGCAACACACTAATGCGTATGCTTCTCGCCGATGCACACAGCCTGCTGATCCCGCTCTGTCTCGGCCCACGCCTGGAAAAATCCGCCTATCGACGCTGACGTTCTGCAACCCCGACTATGAGCGGAACGACTTTACACGTTACGGCGGAGGTTATGACCATGCGCGCCAGTTCTGCGAGCACATCACGCTGTACGCGGATAACATGGATGGTGCGCTGTACTACCTGGAGATCCTGTCCAAGGAGTCGGTGACGGGCCCGCTCAACTACTCGCTGGGCAAGCGCGGGTACATGATGTACCGCGATCCCACCGCCAGCGACGTCGCGGTGCGCACTGACACGGAGTTCCGCAACTGGGCCGACAAGAACCTGACCCCGCAAGAGGATATCGACCATGCCGTTGCGTTGATCAACCAGCAAGGCAATTACCCCGGCGTCGCCACGTTCGCGTACAACCGCACGCGCACGCTGTCTACCGAAGTCGAACACGCCTACGGAACGACCCGCGCTGACCTCGCGGAGGAAGCGCCCAAACAGTATCTCGACATGGACGTCATCGACACGACTTGGATGGACAACAACGTCCACGCGATCCGCCACAACTACTTCAACATCAACCCGACGATTGTACGTGAATGGATGTGGGCGAATGGATGGCGTGGAATGCATGGAGTCGCTGACGATGATGGTGAACGTGTGACTGAATTCCTAGGTGGACGACCTGCGCCACCTGATTGTGCACAAGAAGCGAGCGAACTCGCGCCCGGGCCTCCTCAAAACGACCTCGGCCGAGAACGTGTACATCTTCCTGGTGGCACCCTCCCACGTCAAGAACAAGTAAACGACCCAGCTGCCCGTCGCCGTCGCCAATATGAAGACGTGATGGGATTTTGAGAGCGTTATACGCAGTAAGGCGTAGAACTTTTACAGCGTAAGTTGCAGCTGCTTTCTCGCTCAGCAGACTAATGAACGTGGAACGTGTTGACGTTGAAGTGTCGTCGATGGATCAAGTCAATTATTACATTAATTCCGGCATTCCATTATAAAATAAACTTATTGCAAATAGTAAGATATTGCTTTTCCACCTGCACTACCGAAACACATCACCAATTATTGTTGAGTCGGCACCGCAAGAAGGGGGAACCTCGTCACTCCGGTATCTGAAATCTAAGGCGCGAGCGATGCTGGACGCGGGCGTGGTGGCGGGCGCGTTCCTGCTGCCGTGGCGCGACGTGGCGCTGCTACTGGTCAGCTGGGCGCTGCTGTTCCTCTTCGCGCGCTTCTTCTTCACGTGGTGGCTCTTCCGCGACTACGAGGTCAAGGCCGTGGGCTCGCCGCTGCTCTTCTCGGCCTCGCTCACCTTCTCGCTCAGCATCTTCGAGGTGGTGCTCTTCGAGGTCACGGACGTCATGGACCCGGCCTCGCGCCAGTGGGTCTGGCGCGTCGACCTCATCGCCATGACGTACCTCATCGTGCTCATCCTGCCGCTCTCGCTCTTCTACGCCGTCGCGCAAGAGTACGGCCTGCATCGCCGCCGCGCGCTCGTCGCCGCGCTGGTGCTGCTCGCGCTCTACCTGTACGCCTTCTGGCGGCTCGGCGCTGTGCTGGAGGGCGACCTGCCGCAGCAGCCGGTCGAAGGTGAACCTTGCGCGCGTGATTATATGTTATCTTTGGTCTTAGACGCTCACCGCTTTTGTGCTGCGGCCGCCAGTCGCGCTCTTCTCGATCCGCAACTTTGTCAGTCGCGTGAGTCTGCTGGGCGTCATGTTCATGGCCATCCTCTCGGGGTTCGGCGCCGTCAACTGCCCGTACGAGTACCTGTCGGTCTTTTGGCGGCGCATCGCCGAGGAGGACATTGAGTTCCTCGAGAAGCGCCTACGGCACAACATCGACATCCTGCTCGCCAAGAAGAAGCGATACATTTACGAGGCGCGCGCGGCTTCCGCTCGCAGCGCAGAATCCGAGTTTGCGCGTCGAGCAGGCGCCGGCGCGTCGCTGCTTTCGCGCGTCGTTCGGCTGTTCTCGTCGTCGTCCACCGATGGTAATGCCGCACAGAGTGCCACTCGACTTATTGTAGCGCTTGCTAATCTCTACATGCCCCTGTCTTGCCAGCTAGGACGTACTTGAAGGGCCTGCAGGCGGAGATCGAGACGCTGGAGAGCCTCGGGCGCGAGATTTTCCTCGAGATCCACGACCTGCGCGACACCCAGGAGCGCTCCAAGCGCGCGCGCACGCTACGCGGCCGCGTGTTCAACTTATTTGGCTACATCCTGTCGGCGTTCTGCGTCTACAAGATGGTCATGAGCACCGTCAACGTGCTCTTCCGACGCAACCGCGACAAGGACCCCATCACGAACGCCATTGAGAAGATTATGTACGTCTGGCCGACCGTCTCGCTATGGGTACGTCCGCTTTGGCAATTGATGTCAACCCCGCCGTGTTGTTTGGTGCTGCTATGCTCACACCGTGATCTGTTCCTGGACAGATTAACGTGCGGTTCATATCGGAGATGGCGTCTCTCGGGCTGGTCGGCATCCTCGTGTTCACGCAGACGCGCGGGTTCCTGCTCACACTCGTCAAGATCTTCCGCGCGTGGTCCAGCATCGTGTCCAACAACAGCGTCGTGCTATGGCTCGCGCACCTCATGGGCATGTACTTTGTCTCGTCCTTCGTGCTGATGCGCATGAACCTGAGCCCGGTCCACCGGTACACTCCATTTCCTCTCAATCTTGTGCGGGTCTGTGAGCGGTCCTAACATTCGTGCATCACTCCGTCTTGAACACTGCAGGCAACGCATCGACGAAGTGCTGGGCGACATTGAGTTCGACGTCTTCCACCGGTACTTCGACGTGATGTTCGTCGTGAGCGCGAGCAGCAGCCTCGCGCTTTTGGCGCTCACCAAGTTCTCCAAGGCCTCGCGAACGGCCAACAACGACTACGGCGTGCATGACAAGTTCCCATGAGCATCCCCACCGAGCAAATAGACCAGAACATCCGTCGCGAAAGCCAGCCAGTCACAAGGTAATGAGGAAAATAACTTATCGACATCACAAACACCGTTAGCGTGCTTGAACCTGTGCGCACAGGAGAGCGTGACAAGTGACAGCTCACTCTTGAACGAACGGGAACGACTGGAAGTCGTTGTACAGGAGCTGGCCGTCCTTGCCGTAGTGCGCCGTGCGGTAGCACCGGTTACAGAAGAACATGGGGTCCGACACGCTCAGCCGGTCGCCGTAGCACACGAACTTGGCGCTGTAGTGCTGGCAGATGAAGCAGTTGCGCAGCGACCGGTACAGCGTGTTGGGCAGCCGCATGGGGAACACCGCGTTACTCGACGATGCCTCGGTCTCGTCCCATTCGTGCGGCAACCGCGCGTCGCGGAGACGCAGCAGGTGCTCGCACTCGCCCTGGTGAATGTACACGCCTGGGACGTCGACAAGCAGCTGCAGATCGCCGAACCGCGTCTCGTGCAGGCTCTTCGTTGGTTGCTCTGCTTCCACATCAATCGACGAGCTGCAGCCATACTTGGCGAGTCGGTTCGGCTTGGCTTGCAGCCACGCGCGGATCTCCTTCGAGTAATCAACTACTCCTCCGGCTGGAGACGAAGACTCGGCGGTTCCGACCCGCGTGTCTGCGTAGAACTGACCGCCGAAGAACACGAGCTTGGCGTTGCGGCCGTGCTCGCGCAGTCGCTCGTCGTAGGCGCACGCGACGAGGTCGAGCACGTCGGACAGCGTCTGCGATCCGCGGACGAGGAACGACTGCGTCTTGGCCGGGTCTTTGCTCGCGTGGAGCACATCAATCCACAGAATCGGGTCCGCATCATCGACATTAACCGGTCGCTGCCCATCAGTCGTTTGTGCATCGTCAGGCGCTGCTGGTGGTTGCCGCCGCGCGAACTCAAAGCTTCGGGCGGTGGTCGTGTCGGCCGCCGACCGCTTCTGCGCGAGCCGCGGCTTCTTGGGCTTGTAAAGCGCCGCAAACTGCTGCAGGCGGGTGCTAGGAGCCCGCTCCTCCCTTAGGTCCGTGATGTCCGGCAGCGCGCCGAAGGCGTCCTGGAAATCACGCAGCAGTTGCTGCTGCTTCCGTCGCCGCCGCTGGCTGCTCTTGCGCCTCTTCCGCTGCTGCCGATCCGTCTCGGCCGACGAGGACTCGATGCTCTCGCCCTGCTGCGGCTCCGACGGCCCGTCTTCCAGAGCAGAAGGCGCCATGGCGTCCTCGTCGTTCTGGTACAGCAGCGCGCTCACGAGGCGCTGGTACTTGCCGATGCGCTCCATGTAGGGCAGCGCCGTCTCGGCCGCCACCGGCTCGAGCTCGTTCCAACGACACAGCGCCCCGTAAACCGCCGACTCCACCGCGCGCTCCAGCGGCGGAAGCGCAATGTCCTCCACGCTGACGTCCACGTCCACGTCCCCCGCATCGTCGTCGTCGGCGGTGAACAGCGGCGGGAAGAGCGCCGCAAAGTCCGCCATCGCTCGCTCCTCAGCTTGTACTCGCAGGCGAAGGCTCACGCCCATTCAAACGTCAGACGCTCATATAGTTTGATACATTACTACGGAGTGCGAAGTGTACTATTATGGCGATGCCATTTACTATGTTTTGAAGTCTGGCGCTGTAAAAGTATTCACTCGCTCAGTACTACAGTATTATAATACTCATTTACGGAAATACTACTTTGAAGTAGTACTGACACGAAGAAAGCAGCAAGGTAACATTCATACTTGGGAGGTTGAAGAGGGCGCGACTGGGGAAATGGCATCGATTTGCACGCGTCCATCGATCTCCTCCACCACAAATTTGCTGCCGCTGCAGTCCGAACTCAGGCCGACGCCTCGCTCTGAATGGTCTTCTCCCACAGCGCGAGGATCTCGGGGATGTTGGTGCGGCCAAGCGACAACCGGAAGTGCTGGCGGTAGGTCTCGTCGCCGTACATTTCGCCGGGCAGGATGAGGATGCCGCTCGAGTTCACCAGCTTGTCGGCGTACTCAGCGACCGAGCCGTCTCGCAGCTTGGGGAACGACATGGGCGAGGAAGTCGGCTCCGAGTACTCGAACAGGTCGGCGTGCTTGACCATGAACTCGCCGACGACCACCTTGTTTGCGGCAATGATGTCCAGGCTGCGTTTCACGATGCGGTCCTTGTTACGAAGAGCGATGAGCGACAGGATCTCGCTCGGACCCGAGTTGCAGATGGTCGTGTAGTCCTTAAGCGCGCTGACTTTCTTGGTGAAGGCGGAGTCCTGGCTCGCGATCCAGCCCAGGCGCACGCCAGGCATGCCGTACGTCTTGCTCATGCCCGAGAGCGTGACGGCCTTCTTGTACAGCGTGCACGCCGGCGGCAGCTGCAACGACGGCTCGCTCTCCAGGCCGTGGTACATCTCGTCCGAGAACAGGTATAGGTCGTGCTTCTCGCACAAGGCGATGATGGCGCGCCACTCGTCCTGCGACGGCAAAAAGCCCGTCGGGTTGTGCGGGAAGTTGACGACCAGCAGCTTGGTGTTGGGGCGCACGAGCTTCTCGAGCTCCGCCACGTCAAACACCAGGCTAGCGTCGCTCTTCCGCGTGCAGTTCCAAAGCGATACGTCGCAGCCGACCGACTCGGCGACGGCCGTCAAGCTCTGATACGCCGGGGAGACGGCGATCACGTGGTCGGACGCGGTCAGCAGCGCGTTCATGCTGAGGAAGATGCCCTCCTGCGGGACAAGCACGTTGACATCGTCAACAGTGAGCGCCGGCGCGTAGAGCTGCTTGACGATCTCCTCGCGCAGCAGCGGCAGCCCCTGGCTCTCCGTGTACATCAGCATCAGGTCGTCCCAGAGCTGCTTGCACTCGTCGTCCGCGAGCGCCAGCACCTCCGCCATCGACAGTGACTGCACGTCGGACGCGCACTGCAATCGGTCGGTCGAGCAGCAAGGGATCGTCAGTGCATTGCGACAAGGAAAGAGAGACCAACACGTCGAGTGCGTACTGTACCGCGATGTAGGGCGCCGAGAACTCGTACTTGGCGAAGAAGCGCTCGAGCGCAAAGGTCGGCAGGTTGCTCACGCCCGCGGTCGGCTTGGCGGCGGCCTTGGTTGACATGGTGCGTCTCTTGTTGTTGCGGCCAGGAGGTGATCGGTGGCGGCGGGTGCGGTGGATATTGCGAAGTGATCGTGATTGCAGGACTGCAACTTCGGAATGCTGCTTCGCCCCACCAGCGAGAGGACGATTAGAAGAGCACGGCGATGAGATGGCCAACAACACTCAGACCGGACACTTCGGTCGACAAACAGGCGACGCGGCTCGAGAGATGCGAGGTTACTGTGCCCTTATTATAACCGCGTACCCACAGTCACTGACCATTATACACCGGCGACGGAGGAGAGAGGTGGCCGCTCCTTGTGCCTGCCTGTGGTCGAACAGGTTTGCTGTAAAACACAATTAAGTGTGGGACACATAACTTATTATGCATTATGGTGTAGACCACACCATATCCGATAACATTGTTACTTTAAACTAGAACGCAAGGAGAAGGGAAATCCAATTCGATCAACCGACTGATCGCAATGCACTGTTCAAGGCGCCGCAAGTTCCTGCTTTCTTCTTTGCTCCGTCGGCAATGGCGTCGGCGTCGGCTAGCCTCGACCACGAGTCACCGGCGCTGCGCGTCTTCACAGACCGCGCGCTGCTGCGGCTCGTGTACAGCTTCGTGCCGAGCATCGCGTTTGAGCTGCGCGCGTTCGAGCGGTCGGTGCGCGCCAAGTTCCACGACACGCAGCGAGTCGACGGCCTCGCGGCGCCGTTCCAATGGAACGGACTGCTCACGCAGGCCGCCATGTTCCTTGGCGACCGCGAGATGCTGGACCTGCTTATCCACGTCAATAAATGCTGGCGTCATCTCATCAAACCGTGCACGTGGACGCTGGAGAAGGCCATGCATAGCGGCGTGCGAAGCGGCCGCTTCGACCTGCTCGACCATTTCCTCGCCAAGCTGCCAGACTACAGGGTTGATCCTGACTTGCTGCGTGTCGCGGCTCAGCATGGAGACTACAACGCGATGACGTGGGTCTACAACCACGTCCCGCGGCGGCTGCTCCATGTTGAGTCGTATCTCGTCGACGATCTCGCCAAGGAAGGCAGGCTCGAGACCATTCGATGGTTGCACGATCATCGCTTTACAAGCGGTTTCTCGTCCCGGACGCTCGACATTGCGGCAAGCTCCGGCAACCTCGAGCTCGTGCGGTTTTTGCACGAGAACCGCAGCGAAGGGTGCTCAATGGAAGCCATGGACCGCGCCGCGACGTTCGGGCAACTCGACGTCGTCAGCTTTTTACACCGTCACCGACAAGAAGGCTGCACGGCTCAAGCCATGGATGGCGCTGCCAAGAATGGACACCTCGAGGTCGTGCGGTTCCTGCACGCCAGTCGACGAGAGGGCTGCACTGCTGCTGCACTGAACTACGCCGCGACCAACGGCCACTTCGACGTGGTAAAGTTCCTGGTCGAGCGCCGCAGCGAGGGCTGTATGTTTGAAGCCCGCAACTGCTCGCTGCTACGCGAATACGCGGATCAAGCTGCCTATCTGTCGTCGCAGCTGCGATCCGACCTGACACTGTGCAGCGTTCGCATGCACACGACGGAATGGTGTGGTCAAGGGCCTCGCCGGTGTCAAGTTGATGCACCAGCGGCCATCCCCGACGACTACGAAAATGGCCGTGACGCTGGAGTGGGGTCGCCTCGCTCATTCCGGTAGTTGAAGTCGTGGCACTCGCTGCTGTCGCGCCTGCATTCATCGTGAAAGCATCTCAACGGCGTCTCCATCCTTTGTTTGACCTACATATTGACTTCTGGTAATTTGCATCGTTGTGCGTTTGAAACCAACACGATACTTCAATATACAACGCTGTGGCAAACGGCACACCTCCAAGCTCATACACTCACCTGCAAATAATGCACGGGGTTACTACTACCGACGCGCGACTGTTGCTGTCGCAGCTCCCGCCGCTGCAGCCGGGAGCTGCCCGTATTGTCCCGGAGCCACCGCGTCAGAAACGTGCGCGACCACACGCCGGTCGACGAGGAAGAAGCGGACACGACAATGGGTAGAGGCGCCTCTTTTTGCTGTCGCTGGCAGCGCCGCGGCCCGTGCTCGTCATGGCGCTTCGTGTTGCACGTCCAGACGTTGTCGGCCAGTTGGCTCGAGAGGAACGCGACGACGCTGCTGTGCTTCTTCTTAGCGGCTCGTTTCCGCGCCTGGAACAGACAGTCGCGGGTCGACAGATTCACTAGCGCGCGCACGCTCTCGAGGTGTCCGTTGCCCGCGGCGTCCTCGAGCGCGCGGTCGTATAGGCCTTCGCACCGGTTCTACGCCAGGAAACGCACGACATGCGCGTGTCTGAAGCTCGCGGCGGCGCCCATGGCCACCTTTGAGAACCCTTCCGCCCGGTTCTTGTGGAGGAAGCGGACGACGTCCAGGTGGCCGTTGGACGCCGCCATGTCCATCGCCTCGACGCTGCAACCTTCGCTGCGATTTTCGTGCAAGAAGCGCACGATATCAAGGCGTCCGCTGGCGGTAGCGGCGTCCATGACCGCGGGCGAGAGCCCTGGGAATCAATGGGAATGGAGCAACTTGATGGCGCCCAGGTTGCCTCGAGAGGCTGTCAAACAGATCTGTCACGGCCGCAGCCACACGAACTTGCGCGGGATGTTGGCGTACAGCCAGTCGAGCACCGCGAGGCTGTCGCTGTAGCGGATGGCGTAGCTCGCGAGGTTGCCTTCGAACGCGTACGCCTAGAGGTCGATGGCCTCCAGCGCGAGCCACTCGAGCATCGCGAGCCGGTCAAACATGACGGCGCAGCGCACCACCTCGTGGAACTCGAGCTGTGCGTTCTCGCGGTGCTCAGGCATGCGCGAGAGCTGCAGCAGCCGCGCCAGCATGCCCAGGTTGCCGTGCATGATCGCTAGTTGGGGCAGCAGCCCGCGAGGCTGCAGGTACATGAGCGACAGCTCCGGATGGCGCAGCGCGCTCAGTCCCTTCGTCCCAGCCGCCGTGAACTCGCCCACGAGGAACGGGAGGCCCGGCATGAAGCTCGCGATGCGGCGAAGCAGCGCGCGATGCGTCATCACCGCCAGCGCCGCCGCGCCGCCACGCCGCCGTCGCCCGTGACGTTAACGCGCCTGCCCATTGCTCGCGCCTTCCTCGGCATATTATGGTCCGGTCGGGTGGGATGGACTTGAAGAATGGCAGGGGAGAAGAAGAAGAGTGCGACCCATTTTGGTCCTGTGTTCGTGATTTGTGACAGCCTTTTTGGGCTCCAAATCACCGACCGCAAATTATATCTGTTCTTCCAAGTGCCCTCATTCGGCCCTTTACGTTCTGCAGACAAATTCGATGCCATTCATGTGAACACAGTCAGTCATTCATATGAATTTGTCGATCTGTGATCAACACATCTGAAGTGAAAATGCATGCACCGACCTCAAAGCCGCCGATGTCCGCGGCGCTGGCGGTGCTGACGCAGCGCGCACTGCTTCGCCGCATCGCGAGCTTCATGCCGGGCCTCCCGTTCCTCGTGGGCGAGTTCGTAGAGCGCGAGCGCTGGCGGCGATCTTCTGACGGCCGCTACCCGTTGCCGAAGCGCGGGAGACTCATGCAGCTTGCCGTCATCGCCGGCGACGTGCGCCAACTCGAGGCGCTGCACCTTCTCTCCGCTCAGCCAGAACACGCGGACCGTCTGGACCTCCATCTCCACGAGGTGGTGCGCTGTGCGGTCGTGTGTCAGCGGCTGGAAGTGCTGCAGTGGCTGGCGGCTAACGTGGACCTGCGCAAGAGCTACGTGTTCGAGACGGACTTGCTCGACGTTGCAGTCGCGTATGGAGGCGAACAGACGATTCTCGAGTGGCTGGACGATAACACGCGCCACATGCGCACGCTAGTGCAGGAGTGGGCGATGAAGCGGGCAGTCGCGTCCGGGAAGATGGACACGATCCGGTGCCTCGACGAGAACTACTTCCAAGGGTTCTTGCCGTCAACAATGGACGACGCCGCGGCCGCTGGCCATCTCAATATCGCGCAGTATCTGCATGAACATCGACGGGAGGGCTGCACTACTGCGGCCATGGATGCGGCCGCCAAGCAAGGACACTTCGACGTGGTGCAGTTCCTCCACCACAATCGCACCGAGGGCTGCACTAAGCGCGCACTATCGGACGCCGCCATCAACGGACACCACCAAGTGGCCGCGTTCCTGGGCGAGAACCGGCAAGAAGACACGTTTATGGAGACGCTCAACCAGGTGGTCGCCAAAGGAGACGTCGAGATGGCGCGGCTGCTGTGTCGGTATTCCAGCGCCGGTTGTTTGTTCGACGCGCGACGGTGCGCTCTGCTCAAGAGCGACTCAGACACCGCAGCTGTCTTGGACGGTTTCATTTCCCCGAGTGTGAAGTCCTGCTCCATTTCGTATCACGCAGCGGTCGGGCGCCGACGATGCCAGATAGCCGATGACACTGGCGACGTGGAAAGCGCCGACGAAGTGCAGGAGCCTTGACCACACCGATGATGCTGTCGACTTGGCAGTATATGCGCTTGCAACCACCCTCGAGAGTTTGCGTCGCTTGTTGTACGGCGAACGCGCACTCATGAGGAGCAACGACGGCTTCGACGTCTCCCTCTTGGAAAGATATTGCCGAGTTCCGGCCGTGGACCACGCACGGCGATGCGTATGGCCGTCGGTGTCTGCTGCTGATTGGAGCCGCAGGTATGATTGGATGCCATTTATTGGACGTGATGCTGGTAACAGCGCTTTGTAACGGCAACGTGAGTGATGCGGAGCGTCCAAAGGTCGGCGGCAGGTTCAATTGCATTGACAGTGCTGTTCTCTATCTTCTACGGTATCCCTTGGGGCCCGGTGTGCTGGATCTACCCGTCCGAGATCTTCCCCATGCGTGTGCGAGCGTCTGCGGTGTCCCTGTCGACGGCGTCAAACTAGGACATGGCCGCCCTCATCACACAGGTTGTCAAGCTGTTCCTGTCCTCAACATAAACGGCGTCTTCGTCCTCTTCACGGGCTTCTGCTGCATCTGCTTCCTTTTCGTGATTTTCTTCTGCGTCGGGACCATAGGCGTCATGCTCGAAGACGTCGAGTTTCTCTTCGACAGACCACGCAGGTCGGCAAGTCGGGCCACGACGAGATGAAGTCGCCTGTTAACGCCGCCTAATCTCCTGCTTGTTGTGTGTGCAGGTGGTGGCGATCGCTGGCCGGCGATGCCTTCGTATAGCTGTGGGCAAGTGGCAAAGAAGGATGATGTTTAGTTAGCAAAGGGATCAGGCCCAGCATGTGCAGTGCAGTTACCTGGCAGAAAGCGAATAAAAAGATGACGGCACTTACCTCATCACCGTTCTTATCGACTGCTTCAGTCAAGGAACCCGAATCGCTCAAGCACCCGCGCTACCGTGACCCCACATGAGTTCGACGGCCCGATCACATCTCTTCTTCGCCAATCGCAACATCGATTGCTGAGCGGTAGTCGTCACTGCCGACGAGACTCTCGATCAACCATCCTGCACTCTGCTTTTGCGCAATGGTCCCGTTCGAAATTAGTTGAGTGGCGAGTCGAGCAGCTCCCAGCCGATTCATCTCCTCTCGCTGACTGACCGCATCGTCCGTTGCGAGACTTGCCAACGCTGACGCTGCGCAGGCTGGAATGTCTTCAGCATTATTGTCGTCATTTCGCTCCGACATCATCGATACGAGCCTTGGAATCGCTCCCGCGGCCACAACTGATGCTCGCATGAAGCTGCTCCTTCCAGCCAACTCCCCAATGTCCACGCCGCCCACGCCCGCTGACCACTGGATTGCCCATCGTGAGCAGTGCGACAAGCTCCGGGATCGCTCCCGAGCTCACAATTGCAGAGCGCATCTTATCGGTTCCTCGGGTCGCAAAGTGGCCAAGTGGCCAGACGCTCCACGTCATCGGGTAAAAGGCTCTGTTCTTCACGAGCGAAACCAATGCAGGGATGGTCCGTGCATCGCCCGTCATACTCTCTCGGTTCTTTGCGCTCCCAGCAGCCAGAACGCCCAGTGACCTGGCTGCTCGCCCCTTTTCCCAGTCATCGCTCCCAGATGTGGCGAGGAAGGTTACAAGACCGGGAATGACTTCTGGCATGCTGCCGACCACCTCGCATAAACCGTCAATGGTCTCCGTCAGGTTCCCGACTTGGCGAGCAGCTTCACGCTTTTCGGTAGCGCTTCCCGCCTCCATCAGCATTGCTAAGCGCTCGATAATCTCACAAGCAATCTGCAGATTGTGATTGATGTCAGCGAGGTTCTCGAGCGCCCAGAACGCACTCGACTGCTGACTGTCGGTCCCCAATATCACCAGCGATACTAGTACACGTAGAGCACCTGCGCCAACGATGACAACGCGGTTTGCAACGCTCTCCACAACCAGACGCCCCACGATCTGCGCAGCCTCCTGTCTATCTGCATCGCTGCCACGCTCCATCAACTGCACCAAGGGGTTCACGACGCCGCCGATATCATTAGCTGCCGAAGTGTATGAATCGATGTCGTGGGCCACCTCGGCAAGTCCTCTCAGCGCCAGCATCGCCTCTTGCTTCTCGCACGCGTTCCCGCTCATGTAAACCGCAACCAGCGACGAAATTGAGAAGCTTGATGGCGACGTTACCGGCGACGGGGACGCGTTGAGCCTTTCTTCGCAGTTGAGCACGAGCTGCTCGAGCACAAGCTGGCGGTCCTTGCGATCCATACACTTGGGCCACACGACGCCTGATGCCTGTTGCACGGCTTGAACCACACACATCGTGCAGGAAGGACGGGTAGCGGCGAGAAGACGACGAAGAGTCCACTCGCTCACATCCATTTCTTGGTAGCTTCCGAACGCAATAAGCTCCACAAGCGCCTTGACGCCGCCTGAGCGCACAACCTCCGCTGAGACGCAGTCAGCATTTGCCAAATAGCCAAGCGTTCTTGGCGCTTCTTCGCGCTGACTGGGTGTTCCAGCGCCCATGAAGTTCACCAGGAGAGCAACCGCGTCATTTTCTCTCTCGCTCAGAATCAAGTGCGCGAAGTGCGATTGAGTAGAAGAAAGACAGCCAAGCGCGGCGATGGCCTTTTCGCACGACGGGCTCTCAGAGTCTTGGATGACCAGCAAGAGGATGTTGATGGCGTCTTGATCGGCGCCGAGGTCATCAACTCCGGACTCCTCGACACAATCCTCATTCGCGAGATATCCGAACGCGATAGCAGCCCACACACGTTGAGACTCGTCGCCGCACCTCATCAGAGTGCACAGCCGGGTAAGCGCAAGCGCATCAGAGCGGCCGGTGCCGACGCGGTTCGAGCTCATCATTGACAAATGCCTGAGCGAGCACTTGGTCACGCTCGGATTGCCCGCAACCCGCGCTGCGTGAGCTTCACGAGTATCCACAGCGCATTATCCTCGCTGACAACGCGGTTTCGCCTGTCCTTGAACGCTCCCAGTTGCCGCAAGCGTACTCGACGGAGTTCGCGTTGCTCTATCAGAGACGAAAGCCGAACAATCACCGAAGTGCTGCTGAGGTGTTGACTTGGATCGAGGGTGCACATGTCGCGGACAAGTTCCCATTCACCGTCTTCGTGGAAGTATCCTGGCGGACGCGGCGGCAAGCGTCCTCGCTTCACATGGAACTTGACGGCAGCGTCAGGCATCTTTGCTCCCCATGGGAACGTACCCGTCACCGCCTCAACATTGCACATGCCGAACGAGAAGATATCCGACTCGAAGGTTGGTTCGTGGCCACTCAGGCACTCTGGCGCCTTCCACCTGTACGCGCCGATAGACGCCGAGCTTCGGGAGTTCTTTGCTGTGCCTCTCTTGCGGATCTTGCTCAGTCCGAAGTCTGTGAGCTTCGTCACGCCGTCCTCACCAACAAGGATGTTGTTACACTTTAGATCTCCGTGGATGACGCCCATGTCGTGCAAGTACCGAAGTCCGAGTGCAGCGTAGAGCAAACTCAGCCACATAATGTACATGTCTCGTCTCCGTGAACACACGAAACTCTTCAGCGTGCCTCCAGCCGCGTACTTGGCCACAAAGAAGCGACGCGCACCGACGTGGCAAGCTCCGTACATCTGACGATGTTCACGTGGCTCAGTGAAACCAAATGTTCACCTCCTCAATGAACTGTCGTTCAAGCTCGGCGTTGTCTTGATGCTCTTGCCGCTCCCGCTCGGTAGGTGGAATCACTTCCTTGACGATCACGCTCATGTCGAATCACTTACCATGGTAGACGTTACCGAAGGATCCGCAGTCGATAAACTGCTGCCGCGACACCTCGTACACTGGAATATATCACCGAGGGACCCCCATCTCCACCTCGACTTTTTCGGCTTCGGTGGTGGGGACGATCCGCCCCCATGTCTTCCTCGACTCAAAGTTTGCGAGAACTTGAGCTTCATCTGCAGCCCTCACATCGGCTGATCTCTCCACCGAATCAAAAGCCAGGTCGTGCAAGCGATGAGCTTTGGTTCAACTGCTAGCGTCGTACTATGGCTTCCACTTGTGGACGGGGTCGCGCTCGGTATCCAGAACGTCTGCGAGACTTAGCAGTCGATCGAGCTCCATGTGAAATACCACGCTATTTTCCGTCATTTGCCTCGCGGATGACGCCTGGACGGCAGCACTGCTGGGTGAGAACTGGTCCAGCATGCTCTTAAACACCTAAACCAACTCCACCAGTTTTGCCAGGAACGACGGCGACGATGGTGGTGGTTTTAACTCTGCATTCTTGAGCATCAACCGCAAATTCAGCAGGCGCGCGCAGAGTTGGCGATCGCTGGACGTGCGACAGCGCCCTTCAGCAGAAGAAAGAACCTCGGAAAGGCTAGCGAGAGTGCTAGCGAGGGTCGCGCGGTTGTTGCTAGCACCGCGATCTCTCCCGGCAGGCTCGCGCTCAACGAGATCTTTCAATCGCTCAACCACATAGCGGATGTCTGCTCGATCGCCAGGGCTGTTCGCGGTCATTTTCTGGAGTAGATCCCACTCGAGATTATCAACGAACTGTGGGCGTCGAGCCGGAAAAGCAATCCTGGGCGAGTCAGACGCGACCAGAGTTGACATAAAGCCCGCTCCCGTCGACGCGAGAAAAAGAAACTCGAGAAAACACAGGCCCAACGAGTAAATGTCGGCCGCGAACGACGGTAATGCTTAGTCTGAAAGAGCGATGCGCTCTGAAGCCCACCACATCGTGCATCGCGGAATGCCGCTAGAGGTCCGGTCGACAAATCACGCTCGACAACGTGAAGTGCTCCGAAAGTTCCGTGCTCGGCGAGATCGCGCAGTGAGACCAGATCCCAACCGAGCAGCATGGTCTTGTCTCGAAACGCGACACAAGTAAACTTGTCGGGTGTTAGACCCACTCTCGCTGACAAGACCCATTTCGTGGAGGTAGCGCACCGCCAACGCCGCTTCCAGAAGCCGACGACGCACTGTCGCACTGATCTCTGAGGTCGGCGTGTTGCTCGTCGTGTGGCTGCGATGGAGTTCAATCAGGTATTCCGTGAGTGGGTGGGTTCTCTCGTGCGCGATGACATGTGATCGTCCGACGTGGCACGCGCCCATGAACTTGGCTATGTGCGGGTGGTGCAGCTCCCACCAAATGCGAGCTTTCTCCACTATTAACGCTTCGTCGGCCGGAATGGACGCAATTTGGACTCCCGTCGCTGGAATTCGTCGTCTTCTCTACCGCTAGGATCATCGCCGCCGCCGCCGACGTTATGAGATGTCGTGAACCAAGACGGAACGACCATCACAACCATGTTTGTCTGCCTCGCGACCATCTCGAACGCATCGGCGACGAATTGCTGCTCCATGAGCGTCAGCATGTTCTCCACTGCACCATCGTCTGCATCACCCGCGTCCTCGACAAAATCACTTCCGTACTTTTCCAAGCCGGCCTTGAGCAGCGTCAACACCTGCAACTGCTCGCATTCGTCGCGGATCTCGTGAAGAATCGAGTAGCCCTGGGTTGATTTGCCGTCACTAGCACCACCACCACCACCACAGCTAGCATCCTCGTTGATAGCAAGGCCTTGCTCAGATGCATCAGATAGCAGGCGCCGATAGAGAGCCACGCGTTCTTCCCGCTCACAAGACAGGTGCCGTCTCCACCCAGCATGTTCATCCGCAGAACCACTGCGTTTCTTCTCCTCTGGATCCTCGCCATTGGCTACATCCCCGCGCTTCCACATGACGCTGGAGCCGTCAATTACTCGGTTCAGCCGAGCAAGCAGCACGCCCGTGTGCCCTGTGCGGGCCAAGCGCTTGAGCATCCCCAAGCCGCGCGACGAACATTGAGGCTTGCTCTGTTTGGATCTGGTTCCCCTCGCTCGTACTGCTCCAGCTGAGGCGATCCACCACACTCAGCAGCTGCGCGAAGGCTGTCTCGTTCACGTCGGCGTCGCGGCGGGCGAACTGGAGCAGGAAGGCGCGGTACCTGGCCGTCGTGTGCGTGCCAAGCGGGTCGATCGGCTGCCCTGGCGCTGCATCTGCTTCTGGCGCGCGCTCCTCCTTATCGACCAAGCAGGGAGAGCCAATCGCTTGCTTCTGCGGCGGTGGCGATGACTTGTGGTTGTTGCTGCTGGTACTGTCCCCGTCGTGGTCGTCGTTGACGCGGCGGCGTGCCGGTCAGGGTTCGAAATGGGCAATTTAGGATATTTGGGGTCTTGGTTTTTCAAAAGTCCCACCCACCCAGCAAGGCAAAAAACGGGGTATTATGGGTTATAACCGTTTGCACAAAAAGTAAGGATAAGGCTACATTGCATATTAGAACTAAGATAGTTGCGCAGCTTGAAAATGGGGTGCAACACAACACATTGAAGACCTACAGTATGAATATGAGCTCTACAACAGGAACAGCACATCGAAGCGTGAAAGTGTTCTCTCGGTACAGTACGCAATCTTGCTGGCCCCTGTCGGTGCCTAGCGGCATACTGTATGCATGCATTTTGAGTCTAAGGCGGAAACCTCGTTGACGGCGTTCAACTGGTATTTGCCGTTCAAGACAGCGGCTGAAACACATGTAATCCGCCGAAACCACACACCAATGTGCAAGAATTCATGCACTGAGTTTGCTATCAACAATGCACACTGCAACTACCCTTTCTCATTCTAGCTACCGGTACTATAACTGCAAACGCTGCCCCGATTTGCTCGCGCTGCAAGCATTATTTTCTGGATTTGAGTTATCTACGTTTTAGTAAAGCACGAATGACGTCATGAGGATCGAAAAACTCCAAATCTCAACCCACTCACCCAGTGCAGTTGTAGCACCCACCCACTTTTTTTTACCAAATTCCCCGTTATTCATAGCGTTGAAGCGGGGGGAAAGTACATCCACCAAGGTGCCAAATGTACGCCTGTATGAATATGGAGCCTTCAATTAGTATACTAATACATCGTAGTAATACAATATCTGGACTCATTGTGAAACAGGCCTAGGGTAATACAATTTACTACCGCATTACACTTCGTTTCCTTCACAATCGAATAATACAAGTGTGCAATTCAGTGCGGACGCGTTTTGAAGTGGCGGCAGCTCCTCTCAAGCATGTAAAGCGTACTTTACCCGATGCGAGTGCTACTTCCGCTTTTGCGCTGCACCGTAACTCGTAAACGTTCCCATCTTTGAAGACAGCGAACTGGCTCAGCGGCACATCCACCGGAGCCACCGCGGCGAACGCGCCGAGTCGCCACCGTCGCACTTCTCGCAGTTCCCGGTCATTTCCGGGCTAGCTTCGAGCTTGAACTCGACCGAGTCGGTCGACTGTTCATCCTGCTTCTTTTGGCACGGGCGCGGGCCGTCAGGCTGTGTGTGTCGCTTGAGACTGCAACTACGCACTCCAGGAGCCATTTGGCTCTTGAGGAACGCCGCGACCTCTGTGTGTTCCCACGCGCTCGCGCTCTTGTACGCGTCGTGCAGACACCCTCGCGTCGAAACGCGGCAGAGTACCTCCATCACACGTAAATGCCCAGTGCTTGCTACCATCGCCAGCGTCTGCTCCTCCGGGCCCTCGTGCCGATGCTCTCCAAGAAACTCCACCACGTCGACGTAGTTGTGCATCGCTGCGCCGTGCATCGCTCGTGTTGTGCATCCTTCGCTGCGGTTAGCGTGCAGGAACTGTACGATGTTCAGGTGTCCATGCATCGCCGCCGTGTCCATCACCAATGGGGAAAACGTCCCGCACCCGTGCGCGTGTAGCCACTTGATCGCGTTCACGTTGCCGATCGCCGCGGCCGCGCACACCTCCTGGAGCGTGATGGCTCGTCGGACGCCGTACTGCGCGAGCACCCAGTTCATAATCCACGGGTTATCAAAGTAGCTGGTCACAGCCGCTGCGAGTAAACCATCACCACTGTCTGTGAAGTCTGAAGAAGCCGTGGGATCGCTGCTCACCGCGCTCGGGTCGCCCCGCACCGACGCGATCCACTGCAGGATTTCGAGCGCGTTGTACTGGACCGCGCAGCGCATCACGCCACAGAACTGCAGCCTTGGGATGTAGCGATATCCGTCGGACCGTGACGCTCGGTATAGCCGCTTGAGCATCTTGAGATCCCGTCGGCGAGTCGCGAACTGCGGTAAGCTCCCAGGGTAGTTCGTGTTGCCGGAGATGGATGCCTCGAACTCCCCGACCAGGAACGGGAGCCCGTCCATAAAGCTGGCGATGTACCGGAGCAGCGGGCGCTGCGTCAGCACGCGCAACGCGGCGCCGCCGTCTCCTTGCTTCGGCCGTGGTGCCATCGGAAATGCCTCGTTCTTTTTGCCCCCTCGATGTTCCAGGGGGTGGACATGCGCACCTTTTTGATGTTTGATTGGATGAAATAGCGATCTTTTTATCTTTGAACATCCATGATTGGCTGTTATCCAGAGAAAATGGCAACTTCAAGACGACTGTGAGTGGATACGGTTCGACAATGCAAGTATTATTAATATCACCAAGGGTCGACTCATGTGGGCTCATTGGGATCGTACTTTGCTTCCTCTATTGGTATCGTTAGCAGTTCTGACGAAGAAAGGAGTGCCATTCCCAGTGCCGGGGGGTGCTTACCTGCCCCTGGCGAGCTCGTCGCGCTTGAGCAGCTCCGCGCCGTGGAACGCGGCCATGACGACGGTCGAGTGGACGTTGCCGTTGGGGATGAACGGAATAACAGACGCGTCGGCGATGCGCAGCTGGTTGATGCCAAACACGCGCAGATGGTTGTCCACGACGCCATTGTCTTCGGCATACCCCATCGCGGCGCTCCCGACCCAGTGCGTGTTGCGGAACACCGCGTCAAGAACCCACTTCTCCACATCTGTGCAAGCAATTAGCAGCACAACGTTCAGGTCTCTAGCACCTCACAACGATTGCACCGACTCTCTCATACCTCGTGTGCTTGAAATGGACGCTCCGGGCGAGATCTCACGGCCAACGATGCCTTTTTCAGCTGGTATTGGACAACAGGATCGAGTGGTGTCAAGTCGCGATGAGTCATTCAGCGTGCGTGCAAGTACAATCCACTCACCAAGGACGGCACCGATCTCACGGACGACAGAAACTCCCCAGGCGAACTTCCAGACGTCGACGTGCTGCAAGTGCTCTGTCTCGTTGACGGGAACCTCCGCTTCGATATACGGGATCAGTTCACCGTCGTGCTCGCGCTTGACAAGAGTGACGCGGTTCCGAGCGTGAGGGTTGACCAACGCCACTGTGATGACAACCTCGGCAGAGTACTGGAGGCTCGAGCTGTTTGTCATGTGCGGCTCAGACTTGCGCGGGAACATTGTCAACTGGATCTCGGGTGTTGTCGATCCCGGTGGAATGAGGAAAGCTCCGGCGCTTAGACCAGCCGACCCCATCAGACCATAGCTCGAAACGTTGGTCCGCTTCGACTTGGAAGCATTGAAGTATATCTCCAGCTCCTCCTTGACGTCGTAGGCGTGAGGAGTGATTGCCTCGAACGTCACGCCGAGCACGGGGTGGTCCTGGAGGTTCATCCCCACGCGCGGTAGATGCTTCTTCACTGGAATGCCGAGCTCGTTCAGGACGTCGCCGTCACCAATACCCGACTGCATCAGGATCTTCGGTGTGTTGATCGCGCCAGCCGTCAAGACGATGGTTCCGTTCTCGGCAAGCTGAACGAGTTGTCTCGTTCCATTGGAAAGCCGAATTTGCAGTCCATCCGCAGTGAGGCCGTCGGAAATCATGATTTTCTGGTCAACATAAGCAAAAATGATGAGCTCACTCTAGTAACCGATGCATACAAACCCACATCAATCGCAAAGACAGCACCAACCTCGACCGTAGTGTTGAGCATTAGATGGAAGTTGTCTCGTGTCGGGTTCGAGTCGTTGCCGCGCAAGATGGGCCCGAGGAACGTCCTCGCGACGCTCTCACGAATGCCGTCGCGGGTGTTAAAGTTGTAGAAGCCTGCTCCGTACCGCCCACCCGGTGCGTTAAAGTCGTCCGTGATTGGGATGCCAACCTTCTCGCACGCGTCAACGAATGCCATCGAGGTATTATCGATAAATGCAGCCGGGCTCACGCGCACAAACCCAGTCGTGCTGTGGACGCTCGACTTCTCGCCGTAGTAGTCCTCCATTTGCAAGTACAGATCGAGCGCCTTCTCCCAGGACCAGCCTTCCATGTTCCACCGCTCCAGATCGGACGGAAGCGCGCGGACTAATGCACCAGTGGGCAACACACGCAGACAACGGATGATCAAGCACTTTGGCTACCGACCACGACTCGGATTTGTTGCCGACACTTACCGTAAAGCATGGCGTTGTGGATGCCGCAGCCGCCAAGCGCCTTGGCGATGTTGACGTCCGGGTAGTCCCAGTGGAGCGATGGGATGTTTGCCACTCTCGTCCAGAAGAACGGGATGTCGAACATCGTCAGCCCGTGGACGTTGTGTGGCGACGGAATCGCTTGCTGCGCAGCCAGATATGGGCAACAGGAACAGCACGTCGATATCTCATGCATGCCAGCAATTCACACCATGGTCACGCTACTGCCGCGCACCTTCCCACCCAGCTCGGCCTGGGAAGCGTCGCCCGCTTCGATCAGCAGCACGCGCCGCCACTTGTCGTCCGACAGCAGCTTGGCCGTCACGGAGCCCGCCGGCCCGCCCCCAATGACGATCGCATCGTACTACACGCCGCAAAACCAAATATCAGCCCGGCCCGCACTTTCGTAATCACTCCCAGCACTCAATCACCTCTTGCGGCAACACGTCCAGCGCCAGCGCGCCCGAGTCGCTCTCGTGCGGGCGGTGGGCGCCCCGGAAGGCCACGAAGATGACGCACGCGCCGGCAAACAGCGACAGCGCCACGACCTTCCTCGTCCGCGTGCACCACGCGCACAGCCGTCCCGCGACGCTGCGCGGCGACGGCGACTTCGTCGGCCGTCCGCCGAGGCCGCTGCCCGTCTTGGCCAGCAGTGGCGCGTGCTCGTCGGTCCTGCGCGGCGCGCCAAACCCGCCCATTTGCTGCAGGAGTCGCTTGGTTGTGCTACTTCTATGCTGTAATGACCGCTCGCTGGTCGTTTCTATACTAACTGACTGTACCACCAAGTATACCCGGCCCACTCGCAGCACACGAAGTGGTTTCCCTTCAACTTCTTGCGGATTGTTATGGCGCACACGATATGGAACATTGCGACAGCGACAAAACGGTTCAGCGTATCGCTGGCGTTTGGATCGCAGCGGTTTGTCTCGTCACGTAAAGCTGGTGTGGTGTACACATACCTAACGGTGGCATACCGGTATGGTTTGAGTTGACTATACCGCGTACTACCGGTATAATACCGATCGATACCCTAGCCAGAACCCACCACGGGGACCTGATTCGCCATTTTCCCTCGCTTTCCCCCCCCTCCTCGTCCCGCGCGAGTTGCCGCGCGCGCGCATTTTCCTCCTTTCTCATTCGCGAAATCGCTCGCAAGCGCCCTCACACCGCTTTCGGCCCTTTCCCTCCCCAGTCCCGCCCTTTCCACAAGAAGCGACTCGGCTACCAGCACTATGCGCGAGATCCTGTCTATCCACCTCGGCCAAGGCGGCATCCAGCTCGGCAACTCATGCTGGGAGCTTTACTGCCTGGAGCACGGCATCCAGCCCGACGGCATGATGCCCAGCGACCAGACCGTGGGCGGCGGCGA